>UNPT01000103.1:0-138055 GCA_900536445.1 Hymenoscyphus occultus
GCCTGGTCAGAGCTTCTTGCTCTAAGCGTTGACGATATGGCGGTAAGGTACAAAAAGAGGGGAAGGCACGTGCGTGTGCACAGCTACTCCATAGCCGTGCTTTATCCTGGGTACCAACCCATTACAAGGACTATAGCGAGGAGTTCTTTCTCAAAGATACTATAGTTCTACTAAGCTAAATCCAATGTTTTCGAAAAGTATACGATAGGTATTAGCTTCCCGTTTTTATTAGGCTATAAGTGTACAGCTCTAATAGTAGTGTCCGAAGCATCTGTCTTAATAGTGCTTAGTTTGTCGACGTTGTAATTCCTAAGGATTAGTTCCTTAGCAAATCGCTTCTTAATTTCCTGAAATGCCTGTTCCGTCGCCTTGTCCTAGGAGAATGTCTTATCTTTCCTGGTTAAGTCCGTTAGGGGTTTAGACAATCCGGCGTAGTCCGCTATAAACTATCGACAAAAGTTAGCGAATCCCTAGAATAATTAGACGTCCTTAACGTTCTCGGGTAATTTCTATTCTACGATTACCTTAATTTTGTCCGGGTTAACTTCCATTTGACTAGGGCTAATTATATATCTAAGGAAGATAGTATAAGTTACTCCGAACTCGTACTTTAACAACTTAAGGCGGGAGTCTACGGTAGCGAGTCTCCGCAAGACCTCTCTAACGTGTCCCTAATAGTCTTCCTTTTGTTCTAAATACACTAGAATGTCGTCTAGGTAATAGATAATAGTTACTCCTAGAAGGTCTTCTAGAATACTATTGTTTTGTCTCTGACAAGTAGCTAGTACGTTCGTAAGTCCGAATAGTATTATATTATACTCGTAGAGTCCCGATAGTAAGACAAATGCCGTCTTCTATTAGTCTCCTGGCTTAATCCTAATTAAGTTAAAAGTATTCCGTTAGTCGAGCTTTAGTTAGATTACCTACAATCGGAAAACACTTAGGAACCTAAAAAGAATATTACCTAGTACTCGGAGGAACTCTAGGAGTTCTACCATCGAAACCTAGGGTTGCCCATATCTTAGGATCACCGGAGAGAGTTTCGAAGAAGGTAGGATCAAGGCCTAGTTCGGGGAAAGGATCGGAAGTAGCAGGGGTTAGAAGGGCGGCTAGCCAGGCTGCCTCCTTTTCCTTTTGCTCCTTCTTTTCTTGATCTTCTTTCTCTTTTCTCTCCCGTTCTTTAGTAGCGTCGAGCTCCTTAAGGGACTTGAATCCGCGAGCTAGTATATCGTTCTGCCGACGAACGATCATCTTCTTTTGTTTACGAAGTCGTAGTATTTTCGCTATAGCCTCTCCCTCCTCTGCCTCCAGCTTCTCCGCTTGTCTTGCAAGGGCGTCCTAACCTATTAGAAATTCCGGCTCGCCATTACATTTCGTCCTCTTAGTATAGACATACTCGGAGCAACGAGAAGTGCTAGAAGACATAATATAGACTCTATTGTTCTTTTGATAATAGGAGTAATATATCGCCGCGAAATTTCTATAGTTCTTGATTCGATCGAAAAGGACGTTACGATTATAGGATTTCTTAGAGGATATGTTAAAGGGAAGGAAGGCTAATAGCCTTCTGACGATATTTCTTTGGTTGTACTTAAGCTGAGGGACCAAGCTAAGCTAAAAGGGGGATAGTGTCACGAATCACGTGTTCACGTGATACGTGTCATAATAAGAGGCATAACCCTCGACAGGCACATCCAGGTTTCTTATAGTAAATAGGGATCGCTTAGAGTAGCTAAGCGATCTAAGGATTTCCATTGGTCATTATTACGTGACTAGACTTGATCATGCTTGATTAAGTGAGCAATACTAAGCAGGATCATACGGATTAGGGTGATCAGTATGATCAAGAAGAGGACGAAGGTTCTATATAAGACTAGCACGTCTGCCATTAGATAGGAGCTTCGTGCTTAACTTAGTTTATTAATCTTATTATATTGTTTGACATTTTTGATACAAGTAACGAGTTCACTTCTAAGTGAACAACCTGATAGTCTTCTTCTTATCCTAGTATACCAACCAGCGAACACCCAGCCAAGTTTAGTTAGCCAGTTTGAGTATTCGTTACAACTGCCTAGTTTGAATCTACTAAAGAGAGTTAGTGAGTATATAATAGCCGTCGTACTAACAACGACTGTAGGATTTCTTTAGGAATCTTCAAAATAAGAGACGGTGTTTGCCCTAAGGGTATACGCTACAAGGGCTTTGCTGCCGGCGTTAGCCAACCCCAGTAATATTCCGCCTTCCGGTTAATTAAAGTAGCTGCAGTAGCCTTGATAGGGAAAGGCTCTTAGTCTCCAAGGTTATCCATGCGTCGTGCGGAAAACTGATCATCGAAAATCTATTAACTTACCCTAAATTAGTACGGCGACCTACTTTGAGCTACACTACTATGCTAATCTAACGAAGTGCCTTCCCGAGGGCCGCGTATATATAGTACTGCTCTCCACGACTAGAAGCCTTGCCCGATGTGATTGTATAATTCTTCGCCGGAATTTATAGATCTATGAAACCCTAAACAACTACGTAGACGCTACATTTTGCCCGTCGAGTAAGTTGTTATACCCTTCCCCGCTAACTAAGATGTGAAAGGTGCTAGGCCGGTGACTAGGCGGCACGGACATCAGAACCTAGGAAAACAATTCCATATTAAACGTGACCACGCTTTAGCTTTAGAGCTTTTAATAACAACCTCCCTGCGAGGCAGAGTACTTTTATATCCGCCCTCGTTCTATAGTGTTAGCCAATTATAAACTAACGTATAGATAGGCTTACTTAATCAAACCAGTACAACTATTAGTATGGTAAGTTTAGACATTCAAGGATTTAATCTGTATTACTAGTCCTATAGAGGCTAGATAGAAGACATGAGAGGTGGTTTAGCACTGAATATTTGATCGCAGCTTTTAATATGCCAAGTCGCTATTCCCGCTTAGGATGTCCTGTAGAGGAGGCAGGGTATTCCGCGTCAATTTGTCGAGGCAAAATATAGATAAAACTAGGATCAATTGTATAACTAACAATATAACAAGCCAATTATACCGTGTTAACAAAAGTTAAATGTGATATCTAATACTTCTACGAACCCCGTTCTGTCCTACTATCTTAAATGTATAGGTACTATTCCGTGTTTATGTTGTAGCGCCTCTCTCGGTTTCGGGTCTAGCTAGACGTTGGCCTGGACCGTCTGGCCATAGGTTTGAGGGTCCTTCGGCTCTAGGTCCTGCCCTGGCTATATTCATCCTGCGTTTGTAATTTGACAATAAATATAACCTGTTTGATTTAGCCTTGTTCAAAATCGACCGCAATTTTAGATATACTTGTTAGTATAGCAAGAATATTAATGTTTACTAATGCTCTACTTAGAGTAATTAATGTAATACGCTAAGTAAAAATAAATCCCAACTATACCCTAATAGGAGTAAGTTATCGTAGGTGCGTCGGAGGAGTGTAGGAGACGAGACAAGACCAGAGATCGGTCTAATTGGAAAGTAACCGCCCGTTTAGGATGTAGGAATGGCGCCTAAATCCTATTACCTGACGCTATCTAGCTCTGACTATCCTACATTAACCAATTATAATATTTATTATATGTTGTACAGAAATTCTTGGAAGAAAGAGAGGCTTATGATAACGAATAAGCTGCTGTACGAGATCGCGTTCTACGAAAAAGAGTGTGACCATTTCTCAAGCCCAAACCGAAAATTCCTATAGATCATCCTATAGTCTACATTACTTCAAATCCACTTCCGATTACCTCCTCTAGTTATCCTAGTGAGCTTATCGTTTCCTTTTGTGTACCCTTGCCTTAGCTAGTTTTATCCTTGATTAACCCCCTTCCCCCCCGCTCCCCCTCCTTAAACTTCCAGCGAACCAACGTGGTCCTTTGACCAGGTGAAATAGCGCCTGCGCAGGAGCTAAGACAAATTTCTCCTCCATAGGCCCTGTATGATTAGTTTGATAATGCGAGGACCACAGGGATACCTATCCCTAAAATCAAAACAATAGGAAGGATGCATCGGAAGGCTGTAATGCCAGCGGCAAGCGTTAGATAATCTTAGATCGAATCGGTGCAACCATTAGTAACCCTAGTGTGTTAATTATGTCGTAAAATTAGGCTGGGCAGTAAAGGTGGCGCAACGAAGACGGAAGGTTGCGTGGAAGAAAAGCGCGAGTCTTAGATCCGCATCACCTGGCGATTGGGACATTGGCCCATTCTTAAGCCCTTCATCGATAAATTCTCTAACTATATTAGGAATGGTGGCGTTTGATGTAGCACATCAGTAATATGTATGATAGGTTAGCACTATAGGATAAGGGCGTATTAAAATAGCTATGGTCGTCGTAACAATTTTCCCGCCTCCCGCGCTAGCACCATACATAAACGAATACGTGTCGAAGAAGAAATACGCGAAGAGCTCTATGCTCTACCAATTTTAGTAAGACTGGATGCCCTGAATAGTGCTATGTTACTTAATCGGCTGCCTGTACCAGCTCGTTCCCGGTTTTCCACACGCCTAAGTACACTTCGAATTAGGCTATTGGAGCGGGGAAGCGGTGTAGGGAAGTAATACTCCTACGATCGCTCATATGTACACCGAACCGGAATCAGTTAATTACGTTTCGGATGTTGCCCAAGGAATAGACTTGCCTTCCGCGATCTATTAGAGCAGTGAGTATCCGGGAGTATACGATATGAGAAAATCATACGAGATGTACAATCTAATAGGTAGCGTTTTCTGCTTCCAAGTTTGTGCAGTGGACAAGATACGCGGTTATACACGCTAAAAAGAACTCCTGCTTATTAAGCGAGCCCCTGATAAAGCGTCACGTGCCAAATCACCGTAGAGTAGTCCTCACATTATTACCTCAGGAATGATCTGTTAAGCATAGCACGAGAAGCATTCAATTCTAACTTTTTCTAACTTTTTTTCTTATTACTCTAAAACGATATGGCAGTAGACGATATAGAAGCAGACAACGTATTAGTAGATAACATAATAGCAGACAACATAGACTTATACCTTTTGTCTCTCACCTGGGCGAATCCGGCCAACAAAGTAAGATTGGAGCTTGCCGCTGAAAAGTTTAATGGTAGTGTGTTTATAAAGAGGATGGATATTAACCTTCTTTTCATTATGTGACGGTTCTGACCGTCACGTGCTATCTCAGCCTCGACTAGCGTGGCTGAGTATAACACCTCGTATTTAGACCCGAGCTCTCTCGAGCTCTCCTCTTCTCTTCAGCTTAGAATCTTCGTATAGACAGTTCCACAGTGCCAAACTTACACCTGGCGTAGTCGTGCATTCGTGCGCGGTCCATTAGCTGTGCGTGTCGTCACACATTGCTCCTAGTCAAGAGCAGGGCTATTGCGAGCCATTTTATATCCTTCAAGCACTTAGCGAAGCTTAGTTCCAACTAATATTCAACGACATAGCCGACCAGCTTTTAGCGAAAGTAGCTTCTGAGGGCTATCGTCTAGGGAACAGATTAGCTAAGGTAGAGCACGCGTAGGGTTTCTTAGATACTTGTAACAAACTAGAGAAAAACACCTTAAATCTCCCACGACTACTTAGCCAGGTGTTAGAAGTCTCGATAAAGAAAGTTCAGGACAGGAAACGTCAAGATTAGCAGACGGGAATACATCTAAGACGCCAAATGTGTTAAGGGTGGAATTGTACAGTCGTAAAGTTGTGAAAGTTAGAAGTCAGGAGTTTATCTTGACTTTAATCGCTTTCCGTAAAAGGCAGGCACACTACTTCAGCACGCTGTCACATGACACTAAAAATCTCTTGTGTCAAGGGTCCTGCGTATTATGAGTCACGTGTCTACACGTGAAGAGTAAGTCTAGACGGCGTTCTAACGGGACAGGCACATCTAGAGAGTTTATAGCAAATGGAGATCCTTAGAGTAACTAAGCGATCCATGGGCTTCCTTTTATGGATGGTTACGTGAAAGATGTCGCTCGACAGAGCGACGACTAGTAAGCCAGCACACAGTATGAAGTTCTATATAAGACTGCTACATCTGCTATTAGATAGAAGCTTCGTGCTTAGCTTGCGTGGGCTTGTCCTAGACAACATCAATTATCAAAATCGCCTATTTCGTAACATGCCTTTCCAACTTTACCTGGACTGTAGAGCCCAGGCAGCAGAAGACCCAGTATAGCCGCCCTACGGCAGGCGGCTGGAACTAAGTATAAATCAATCTACTAAGGGCATAAACACTCCTCTCCTCCACTATAAAGGTCATTCTAGTTTCGTAGAGGTTACCACGTGTAGCCTACTTAGTAAAGTTAATTCTACTGAAAGATACGTTAGAATCTTCCGTACGACGAAAAGACAGATACTTGACTAGGAAATAATTAAGCACATGTTCCTGGCTTGCAAAAATCAACTATGTAGTTAGAATCATTTTGTTATAAATGATTTACTAAGGCATGTTACAATTGGTGTAGTAGTATAGAAAATCGTCCTTGTTTGTTTACTCGCTCTTTCTAGAATCACTTATTCGCGACCAGCAAATTAAAACCATAGAGCGATTTGTTAAGCAAACAACATAATTAATTATTTATACCAGCGCTAAACCACTGCCCTTCATACATGGTCCATTTCATTAATTAAAGCACATAGACTTGAGCTGTTCCAGATAACAGAATTAGGACTCCGAAACCCAGGTTATGCTCAAGTGTACGAGCTAATCATATAGGGAAGTGCGACTACATGGGAGCAATTGCGGGGAAGCATTAACACCCTTAGAAAGCTTAATCCAAATTCGTTCTCTTAATGAATCAGTCAGAAAAAGCCGAATATACCTGAATTAACAATCAGTCCTATCTATTAAACAACAAACCTTCTACAATCTTTGAACCCCTCTCTCAATTAAGTAATCGAAGACAGTATAATGAGCGAGGAGACCGAACAACCTATAGTAGAGACACAGATTATAGACAGTATAACATAGTAAACTAGTATCAGCGACTTAGCCGCTGTTAAAAAAGAGCTTCTAGGCGACGTGAACTTGTCGATATAGGAAAGCTTAGAAGTAGGGCTACAAAGCTAATATCAGTGGCTATTTTCGTCTTTCGTCTTCCTACCCAAAACAAAACCCCTGCTACTAGGTCGTCTAGGAACGTAGTTTACGAAATACAATATATAGAAACCACATATCGTTTTACCCCAACAAATAAGATTTAGGGGGGTTCGCACATAGTATAAGTTGCGTCTAATAGTAGGCACGTTCTAGGAAGGTAAATAGAAATCCAATCTTTTGTTTTAAGAAAACATAATTAAATTTTGGAAAAGGGAGACAACGTGAGGATAAATGAACTCTATGTCGTCCTCTATAAAACTAGTAATATCAGGCGTTGTTATTATCGTCGTCCTCCGTATTAGTATTAGTTTACGATAAAGATTTAAAAGAGGGGTATGTAGGCGAGGTGGATAGGGCATCAAGCTTAGGCCTTGTTACAGCTCTTCGGCGAACATCGGATACCTAGCGACCACTGTACTCGTTTGCCGCATCCCTATTAATTAGCTCTCTTTCTACTGTCACAAGGCAGTTAGGGACCAGAGCTTCAGGTCTTCGCTCAGCGATAGCACACTCTAATACGACAACGCATCAAGATTTTTCGTATTAGGCATCAACCATCCTATCGCGCAACATCAACCTTATCATACTATGTGTATCGCAACGGACACGCTATACTGTGAGCCCATGACCTAGAACATCCGACACAGACAGGTCATCGATCAGTAAGTCAACCTTGCCTTAGTACATTCCTTCTACAAAATACTTACCTTTTCATTGTCTAGTATCGATACATTTCGCAATACTATTACGACTACCTTTCTACACGAGGCACATTTCAAGAACGCTTGCGACATCGCCGAGACATAAAGAAGCTAAATATTACCAGTTTCGCAGCAGACGAACAAAAACTTATAAATCTCATTGTCAAAGAGGTAGGACTAGCTTGCGAGACTGGCAGGATGTATGAAGTAATATACTAACTGGTTATACAGACTCCTGGCATTTCTACGGAGAATATATACCAGGACGACTCGAAAGATAGAGATGGTTACGTAGCTGTGTTAGAGGAGAACCTCCTCATTTACGCTATACTGGTTGAGCAACAGAGTGAAGATAGAGCTGTACGGATCACTGGCGGGGGGTATATAGAACAAGTGACGACTGGCCCTAAGGAAACCAATGCCTATTTACTCGTTCTGGCAGATAATAAGAAGGTAACCATACTTAAGTGTTCTAGGTATCGGCTTTTCCGTAGAAAGTAAAGGGCGGGCACAATTCAATTGTTTCTATAGTGATTCTCAAGAATTTTCGTACATAACCCATAAGAAAGTTCTATCCTAACAAATTCAGAGCGTTCCGAATACGGGATTTGGTATCTGATTTCGACAGACGGGCAAACCTCCGCAATAGGGCATTTCATCTCTGCAGACAGGTATAGTCCTAGAAATTCTAAAAGGAAGCGGAGTACATACGCAGTGTCTATGTTCACTGGAACTTCTCAGTTGGTTAGTATAACACTCAATTCCGTAGAAAGGAAATGAAGTTTATGTTCATACCTGGTTCGGGCGCTGAATTGACTTCCGTCGATGATGTATGCATTTTCGCTCGCTTTCTAGGTCGTTCTAGAAAATTTTAGTCACGAAACGCAAGCAATGTGAGAGTATCTAACGAACCAGAATCAGTCTTATCTACCTCTGGCAGGGGCAATTTGCCTTCTTTGAAAAGGTCATATGCCTCTTTTAGCCCATTTGGATGAACTCCCTCATTCCAATATGCTCGAAGATCTAGTAGATCGTTTTCATCAAATTTGGAGAACATCTTTTCTGGTAATTCGTCTCCGCTCATTTCAAAGAGAAGTCTAAGCTCGCCAGAGATACAACGCTTAACTTCCTTCATGAAATTCACTCCTCTCTACACCTGATACCTCTGACAGTCCGTTTTCGCCCAATCAAACCATTTCTTAAGGCTCGCTAATTTCTTCTTCGGCAGTTCTTAGTACTTGAGATCAAAAAATCTCTCTTGATTTTTCGCGATAGCGATCAAACGCGCCGACATCTCGACCTCATGGCTGCCTCTGTGAGAATCACGCGGACGCATGAATGCCTATACCGCTAGACGGGTGTTTAAATATACGTTATGTTGAATAAAAAGGTGGATTGTGGTATTATATCAAACTTAATGGTCCTTGACTAAGCGAAGTACAAAGTAAAATATAGGGGTCGACATTTCTCGGTTGGTATCAGTGGTTTTCAGTGGTTTTCAGTAGTTTTAAGTGGTTTTCAGTGGTTTTCAGTGGTTTTCAGTGGTCCAATGTACATTTCTACGCTATTCTATGACCTCTGAGGCCCGTGTCTACTGGGCATTGCATTAGCGCTGTATTAGTAGCTCACATTGGTGACTTTACCCCATTGTCGCAGATTCACCTTGAAACACATCCTTCTCGCCTATCATTGGCAATACAGAAACCAGGGGTTGTAGTATCTTTGCTCCAATTGTACTCTATTGCTGTATTACCTACTACAGGATTGGACCAATGTTTGGACATAGGTTAAGTATAACACCATTTCCTTAAGTGTCCGCTTTCGCATTAATATACATTGGACCTGTAGTATGCTAGGGCTATATTACACGCTATGGAAATTGATGTAGTATTACTCGCTGAACTGTACGGCTGAAATGAGTAACTTGTGGCTATATGTATATGGATAATCACGACAAGTAAGGTAGAATGCAATAGTATCTGTCTAGCGAGTAAAAGGTGTAAGATAAAGTTTACTTCGAGTTTATATAATTTAGTATTCCCTAGAGAAGAACATTTTCCAAAGGAAAGGATTGTTTAATCTTCAAGAATCACAGTACCTTTTAACTTTCTATATTATATGTCTTAAGATGACTCTTCTTAAAATACCTCACTTAATGTCGCTATATAGAGATGTACACACCTGGCCCAATCGCGAGAATCCATTAATTAAGTTCTAGGTAGTAGTACTTAATTACTTTCTCCCTGCTCCTTGTTAGAACCACGCTCGAGAATTCGCTCTAGTTTTAGATAACCTAGAAGATCTTCGAAAAATAGATATCGCCTTAAGATATTTCGTTACTAAGAAGATATGCTATTTCTATAGCGGGATACTTGAGGGTAAAAGGGTTAACTATGACAATAATGATATTCTAATCGTGGAAGAACAGCTACACGAATATTCGTCCGCTTACCTTAATTTATACGATGAAACAAGTCTCTAGGGATTTACAATACTCGGCACTAGGATACGATGTTGGTTCTTCAATGAGGGAGACAACGGTCCAACTGTATATTTTCTACTAACTACCGCTACAAATACGGATAGACTATATATCGACGCCAATACGAATAATACGAGGGATTTAGAGGCAGTTTTCCAGAAGATCAGCGCTAAACCCTGGCCCGATAAAACTATCAGAGGTGTATTACCGGATATGCCTACTGAAACTAAGCCGAACCCCTTCTCTAGGTCGAAGGTATCGCCTCTTGTAGTATCTTCCCACCGGAATCCTGGCCAGTCATCTTCGTCTCACTACACAGTTAGTACAACTTCACCAGCCCTTACGATACGATCTAATACCGATTCCGACCCCAGAGGTGAAGTCGAAGCTGAAGAGTATTATCCTCTTGTACCAAGCAATTTATCTCAGGTTTAATTAAAGATTAAAACTACTCAGTCAGACGATCTGCTTAATTTTGATTATAATAATCGACACTACGTGACAAAGTTCAGTAATTGGGATGATGGGACGGTCAAGGCGGAGGATAGCAAAGTGTATAACTGTTTTCTCTGTGACTAGAACAAGTCTAGAAACTATTTCTAGACTTATTCCCTAAACAATCTTGAGCAGCTGAATATCGAGGGAAAATGGAAGGGAAGGGAGTCCTCCATTGCGGCCGAACTATCTACTTCGGGTTCTCTGCCCATCATTCAGTCGTATGTGGTATTAGCTGCGCGTAACACTATAGAGGTGTTAGTGCCAGGTGGTAGAAATAAGAAACTTCGTCGCGACGCTTTTCAATAGAATAAAAACCTTAGATGTTTTGTTTATATAGGTATAAGTGGTCAGGAGTATAGATTACGATCGTTAGACGTGCTAAAAAAGAATATAGGCTGATTTAAGGTTTACCACGCTACTATCTCGGGTAGGTAGCAAAATCGAAGGTTACTAAAGCGGAATTTGCTAATTAGTTGTTATAGGATCGGTCCGCGATAAGTTCAGATAATATGTAAAGTTGTTGTGCTAGATCTATAAATATTACTTAGCTTTCCTTGTCCCCAACCCCCATGATCTACTGTTTGATTTATTCTTTCATTTATAGTTTTATCTACTATTTGATCAGCTATATAATTACTAGTATTATCACTCGTTTCCTGTCCCTTGTTCAAAGCGCTACCATCGCGTAGTACTCTCTTTTTTCAACATTTAATCCTTATATATACCTAGCTAGCCTACCTCTTACAATTCAATCAATTCTCTATAACTTACATCACCCCCAGACAATTCAGGCCGGTAGAAGTCTTGCATTTCTTGTATGTAAAAGTTTGGAGGTTCAACGTTTGTAGTATGGATTAGTTATTTCAAGGTAGTGAGTTCCATCAGATATCTGAGCTTCGAGTAAATCTAGGCCATGCTATTAAATTTAACATATGATATCTATAACTGTAATTAGGCAATTTGAGGGTCAAAAACTTAAGTTAGATACACCTGATACCTAAAGTGTAGAAGGCAGCGTGAGAGTCCAGACCTCGAGTAGCTCAAAGGTATGGTTTCAATATTCAATTAAGGAGGGTTCTAACCCTCCTAGGACGAATCAATATTCTACTTCGCATAGCTAATATCGCAAAAGCTATAGCCACTCTTACACCACCAAAAGAGCCTTATAACTTTGCGTTCATCGTTGATCTCCGTGCTTTCCCAGCCAGGCTGTGCAAGGGCTTGGTACTCTTGCTGGTTTGTAGACAAATGGACCACCTCAATCGTCTGCTTTCGCTGTGTGCCAACTATACTTGATTGGTGGTGAAAGCCAACTGGGTTATAAACCACGTGTCCGTCGGGTCTATATTGTCCGAGAGGCCGCTGAAGTCCACTGGAATAATTGATCATTAAACCTACGCAATAGCTTCCCACGCAATAAATTGCAATAGACTGTACCCCGTTTAAAAGTGCACTATCACAATACAATCCTTCTATGTCCGGAGGAGGGCTGCGTATGTGATAAGCTTTAGGTAGTTCGTCGAGCTTTAATAATGACTCTGTCGCAATCCCAAAGGCTGGAATTTCTTCTCCCAGCACAACACTCTCATAGACGATATGAGAAGGTGTACTGCCAAGGTATTGGAAATCGCAGCCTGAATTCCTATGTAGACCAAAGATGTATATTTGGTTCCGAGTTGTCCTCAACTATATAAATTTTAGAGCCATTATAGGAAAGGGGGTATATAAATTACCACAAGAGCAGTAGAGGGAAGTGTAGTCCCAGAATCACGTCGTAGCCATATATCTGTAATTTGCTGCTGCGCAAGTGGACAAAAGAGCCAGAGAAGTGTATTTCGTCGTCTTAACGGAATTTGATTAAAAATATCAAGAACCGAAGAAGGATTATCAAAGTAGTGAGGATGGATGCCATAGGTAGAACCGTTACAGCAGAAGACAGAAAGGCCACGAAGAGAGTTATTGAACTTAATGGTTTTCAGTCGTAGCAAAGATGTTTCTTTGCCTCCAAATCGACAGGAATGAAAAGGTGGGGGGGTTGGAGTATCCCATAGTCGAAGAG
Organism: Hymenoscyphus occultus; assembly: GCA_900536445.1. Classification (NCBI taxonomy): domain Eukaryota; kingdom Fungi; phylum Ascomycota; class Leotiomycetes; order Helotiales; family Helotiaceae; genus Hymenoscyphus; species Hymenoscyphus occultus. The sequence continues at coordinate 12,830 of UNPT01000103.1, forward strand.
GGTTGTTAATATTCTGGATACGGCAATAACCTCCCTAGTACACAATTAGTCTAGTGAATAAATAAATGATGAATTGGTTTACCTGTTGTTCTATCATGAGCCCATGCAGGTCAGAGATCTGCTCGACAACATAGACTTCATGGTTTTTGGCTTGATTAGATGTCGCACGCGGCCAAGATTCTGACACTTCTAGGGATCGTACACCGAGAATATCAATAGCGATAGTATAGATGTCTCCCATCAAGTTAGGCCCAGGAGATTGTCCTGATCGTTCCCAACATTTCACGTCAGTTATAGGGCGGGTAACTATTTCTCCAGTCGGGTCGCTCAGCTCCTTTTGCCGTTGGCGGGCCGCGAAGACTCTCAACGATGACCCATACGCCATTGTCATGATTTTTTGCTTGAGTTCTGGGGGGAGGGTACATAATCTCCACAAGAGGTCCCCGTTGGGGTCCTTTCGGTTCAAGCAAACGATTCCGTCCTTGGTCGTTTGAATAAGCTTGGGAGCCTCAAGGTCGTCTAAGGATGGTGCTGTTTCCCAAGGCCTAGCCCACAAACTAAGTCTCCGAATATGTTGAAAGTGTAGTTCGAAAGGAATTTGTAGGCATCTCGAAGCCCGAAAGCAAGGTATGTGGAATGTTGAACCAGTGGAGCATTGAAAAGGATTATAACATAATATCTCCTCTCGCTGCGTCCCATCGCGCGAAAACAACGTGCCCTTTAGCGTCGCTCCAGCGGCAGGGAATCTAAATGGTCTAGCCCATTCATAATGAACTTCGTTAGTGCTAGTTACTACGTCATAATTAGCATTATTTTATTAAAAGGAGTTGACAAAACGGTACCTAAACCAACCTCCTCCTGTTCATCAAAAGGCACAGTGCATATTACACATCTTACGCCAAGTCGTATATAGTAATCGGGGACTATGCGCATTATGACGGCCCTAGTGAAGCTGGTAGTGTGTCTTTGGAATACTATCGTTGGCCAAAATAGAGGGCTCTTTGGAGAAAAAAAAGGGTTGTGGCTGAGAGTTACGCAAGATCGCGTTACAGATTTCGGAAGGCGCCACGAAGAATAAATTGATGGGGCTGAGCATCGTGGCTTGCTTAGCGACCTACACTTTGTATTTAGATTCGTGCTCTCCTCTTCCCTCACGAGTTTTGTGATCCTGCGGTGGTTCATTTCCTGCCTTGCGACCAGGCACATCTTCGGTCTGAGCAGCACTGACTGCAGAGCATATCGAGCGGAGAACTCGCAAAGTAAAAGGGTATGTTAATTTCTATTATCTATTTCTCTATTAATCTTTGCTTAATATATAAATGTATAATGTTACTTTTTGTTCGTATTTACGGCTTTCTTAAGTAGATAAATTCTAGTGTACTAGTTTTGTTTTAATTCTTACAGTTCTTTTTACAAATATAGAATAGCTTTCTATAATCTTAGAGATACTTAGTCAAAAACGAAAACCTCTGTTGTCCTCAAGTATATCTGAGTATATCTAATGATCGGCTACCTTATTAAATTTCGAAGATAATATTTATCCCTGTTATATCTTACCTTCCTTTATTACTTTTTCCTCTCTGTAATTATCCTATCACGCTATCTACGCTTAGTATAAAGATATTCGTTGTACTCATGTGGGGAAGCCCTGTCGTACCGTCGGTGGTAGCTGCAAGTTTGGGTGGATAAGTCGGACAACGTACCGTGGTAAACCACCTCTAAGGAGAATGCTGGGGTGGCATAGTAGAGTACCAAGAGTGCGGGAGAGGACAGAAGTAGGGGTTGTCCGTAGGCTCTGAGTAGCTAGAAGTACTTCTTCTGATGCGTAGAAGATTGCGATAAGCGGTAGCTCCTGATGGTCGGACTGTTCTACCCATGGACTTGTAGAAAGCTGTTCTCTGAGAGGCTCAAAAAGTGGACTTTCCAACTCTTAGTACTCCCCGCCACTATACCACCCTAGCATTCTCCTTAGAGGTGGTTTACCACGGTACCTAGGTTAATGTAGCACCAAAAAAACGGGAGACCTCCTGGTGCTTCGCTTTTGCTCTAGATTCCCCGCTTTTGCTCCAGGTTCCCCGCTTTTGTACTATATCCTAATCCTACTAGTACTAAAAAGAACGGGGGACCTCCGCTTTTGCTCTGTATCTCAAAGATACTATTAATATTACCGCAAGTCAACAAAGACAAACCCTACCCTCCTCCTTATTAGATAGCGCTGCTTCTATCTTCTCTCGGGCGTGCTTCTCTACGAAACCTTCTTTTACTATAAGTAAGCTTTGAGTTAGACGCCCACTAAAGCACCGTTGACTAATAGATACCCTAGATATTTATTCTCTGGCCTAGAACTCCGATAGCCCTCTGATTATTACGTTTTGTCTTCGTTCTGCCCTTCTTCTATCCTAGTAGCTACTGCCTCTATCACAGTGCCACCGGACATGACCGCCTATTTAGAAAAGTCAATTAATCATCTGGCGTAGTCATAAAGAGCTCTAGTTATAGATCGCGGGAGCGAAAGACCATAGAGCGATTAGGTACAGCAAAATAGTCGACTTTGCTGTTGGAGAGAAGGTGTTGACGGTCGAATTGAGTACTGCTACGAAAATAAGATACTTCCAGAGTTGTACTCACCCTTCGGTACTAAGACATCATTGTTAACAACAGTAGCCAGTAGTACGACGGAACATTCACTCTCAACTTTGACATACCCAGGGCCGACCTATGATTTATCCTAAACGTCTCCCCTGAGTAACAGCACTTCTTATTATTCTGGACCCTATGACCAACATATACTAAACTGCCCTCTAAGGACCCTTGCTCAGTCTCACGAGTATTCTATATATGTTTATAATTATAACGATTCCGTACCACAACTATTAGCATTGAATGATACTTACGATGTAGAGTCTAATAAGAGCGAAGTAGCTAAAAACGAATATTTGTACTTACTCCCTTGGGCAATTTGTTAAGTAAAATACTAATTGTGATAAATAGTTCGAGTCCACCACTCAAAATTCTTTATCCTCGGTCGTGTAATAAAGGTGCTTTGGTTATAACCACGAGTACAAAGTTCTAAGTCAACATTGACTACGGAACCATTTACTAAAATGCGTCGTTTTGTTGTGTTTCGTTGTGGAAAGGGTAATTCGCAATGTTTAGCACTTTTTACATACCGAGGTCAGGGTACTATGAAACCCGGGATTAAGGCGGAAGATTATGTTGCGGTGTATATAGAAAAGGACGCTTCTATCATAAGCCCTCTACTTATGGCCCCGGGAGAGGAATTACGAAGGTACCCTATTCGTATTTATCCTGCTACAAAGTTAGAGAAGCTTGATGTAATGAGTCGCGTCAATTTAGTTAAGATATATACAGTTGAGTATAATATCCCTGTCGCCGACGTTGGCCAAGTTATACAAGAGGATCATCAGAAGCTAGCTACTTACTTTAAGGAGGCTAATCGATCACTGTTATGTATGAAGTGAAAATGGTTTCAAAGTACAAAATAAATATATACGGATGTTATTGATTTTAGCTACAGAGAATAAATAGTTACATCAAGCTTACTCAAGTGAATCTAATGTAAGTAGAATCTTATAAATTTCGGAGCCGGATTATGTTCTAGCGCGTGCGTACAGCGGGTGGGGTTCTTTTTGGAAATTTCTTAAAGATCTAGTTCTAGGATTTCTTCTCTTTCCTATATACTTGTAAACGCAGCTCGTCTAAAGGGTCCCATAGGATATCCTTTCTGGTACTTAGACTATCTTGCTTATCTTTACTCGAATATCTATCATCGTTGCTGTTGGAAGCGTTGGTAGAGACAGGTTATGGACAGCATAACAGAGTTAACTGGCTGAGTCTTTCTTAGAATAGAATAGGGACAGAAGAGAGATGTACGTTAAAAATTATATTCCAATTACTAAAACATAGTTTTAGTGTAAACCGAAATTCGTATAGTTCCCAAGAGAAAGGATGCGTATTCCCGGACAACCGAATGTCCAATTCTAGTAGGGTAGAAGAGGTGCTGCTTTTTAGCTTACTAAGGTGGCGAGTTCTTTCCCTCCTAAACGTAGGCAAAACTAGAATTTAATTATTTAAGTTCTAACATAGGATACGAGACACAGTATCTAGATCAAGCCAAGGGGCACGACTAAGAAGAGTAGCACAGTAGAGCATTCGTCTTAGGTTGGAATCGCGAATTCGGAACTCCGCAAATAGTTTAAGATATTCTGGTACCTAATTAATGAACCGGCTAACCGGCAGGCACTCTAGTGGGGCTGTTGGACTGTCGGTAGTCCTGCAGCTTTCTCTTTGAAGCAGGTTAGCCGGTTGGTTTACACGTAAATAAGCGAATCAATAGGTGAGTCGAAGCGCCGGCTATTCCATGTCTATATTAAAACGGAGGGTAGTGCGTTTTACACATTCAAGATACAGAAACCCGAGTACGGAATTTTGACATAAACGGCAGCGTATACCGACTCTGTCAATGACGAGACATATATGTATATAAAAGTAGTAATATCATTCTACAGGTGCTCTAAAAATTTGAATTAACTGCATACTATGGCTAGCAATCCGAAAAGAAGAAGCGAGAGGTTAAGCAGACGAAAAGAAACCCTGATCAAGAAAGCATACGAGATTTCATTATTCTGCGACGTTGACGTAGCACTAGTCCTACGTATCCGTAAAACAGGCAAGCTTATCACGTACAACTCTATTGATCTTGAACCGTGGCCACCTTCTAAGGAGCAAATCGTATGTATAAGATTATCTCTTATAGTTGCCTATACTAAAGGGGTATCAGAAATCTCACTAACCGCTCCCAATAAACTTATATTCACAAGATATTAAAGCGAAGTATAGATAGCCTTCGAGAAAGACTTCGAAGCTTGCAGGTAGAAGACGACGAACCAGTAAAGCACCTAACGGGGACGGAGCGGTGCTTAGTATTACGGAATTAGAGGAACTTAGTACAGGGGTGGATCACGTCTAGCACAGCACGTGTACGCTACAAGCTTGCATTTCTATAGAACTCTCCTCTTACCTATATTTTATCTGTATAATTAGTAGAGGAGAATAATATATCCGAGTTAAAGAATACGTATTTAGAGAAGGATAGAAATAAAGAGTTGGTCGCTATTAGCCGGAGAATAGACAAAAAGGTTACTTATAAGGGAATGGATTAATACAAGGAGGATTCACATGAATAGTACAATCGACAAGAAAAGGAATGAAAAGGGTCCTCCTATAACGATCTTTGTATATCTTTAGTTAGAAGTTATCTTTGAATCGGAATTAATAGTCTATGAACTTTTCTCCCTATAGTTTCACACCTTTTGTAAATAATCTAATAGTAGGAAATTGGATACTAGTAATATCTAACTTCACCTTCTCCTTCGCCTTCACAAAATGTTTCCTAATCTTACAGATATCGATAATAGAGTAATGTTCTAAGACAATAATAATCTCTAGTGGTTCTACTTCCCTTAGAATAAAACTAGCATAAAATGTTTTGCCATCCTGACATTCTCCTGCTAAACGACCCTCCCAGTTTACAAGAATAGTCGTTTGTCGTAATTAATATCTAATCGAGATGTCTAGAGAAAAATTAGAGCTTTCTCTTATGAATATAACATCGTAACAAGGACTAAAGACTATGACATCCGGAATACTTCCTCCGAAATTAATAGAAATTAGCAATTGTTAAAGACTTTTAGATACGTTGCCAAAGGCTTACAAATTTGGTACAGATATTACAGATAATAGGCCGATAGCGTAACGTGCTGTTTTAGACACGCTATAGAGTCTCGAGGACTAGGTAGAGTATTCATGATATGCTTTGTAGCATTGTGTATAATCGTATACTTGAGAATATTCCTTGCACAGCCTAGAGTCTTCGTATAACTCTTTGTCGACGTTGCAGTTCTTTATACCATGAGAACAATTTGGACGGTCTCGTTTGAAGTAACATTAGGTTGGGGGAATTTTTTCACGAACGTATACGAGACTAAGGTACTGGTTAGAGATAGACAGGAATTGTTCGAGATTTATACAGTAAATCTTATCGAAATGCTTTTCGCCTTTGATCAGAGGTACAGCCTCTTTCTAAACTATCTCTTGAATTTCGAGAGGGAAAAGAACAAATTGAGGAAATGCTATTATAAGGTTGGTTTAGAAGTATGGGAGATGATGAAGGATAATAAGGACACGCTTTATTAGTTGGCACCCTAGTTCGACTGCCTAGATGAGCGCTAACACCGAGAGCCTCGCGGTGGAGCTGCACGCTGTAGGCCGGGTGTAGTGGGACAAGACGCACCTCCGTTAGATTGTTGACGACCGAAAGAAAAAGATGGTGGTTACAATAGACCAGGTCCCAGAACTTTTGTTAAAGGAACAGTACATATTCAGAAATGGCAAGGAATCCTTTGAGGCTTATATATGTAAAAAGTATACTAGTTTCAATCGAAACGATATCCGCAGTTTGATGACATTGTTATATCCTACCTCTGAGGATCTTAGCAGGCCTAACAAGCTGTCTACCAAGCCTGATTATACCCCCACGAAGACTCTGCTTGGACCATTCGCTAGCTGGCAATCAAATTGGCGGTTTACGGAATCGTGGAGCGCCTTTCGAAATGTCTTTCCAGAAATCCCATCATCATCTCAGGCGAGGGAGATAGTAGATTCTATTCGAGGAAAGACTGGAATCGTGTTTGTGATCGGGGCTGGTGTGTCAGTAGCTGGTGGAAGTAGGTCTAATCCTCTTCGTCCGCTGTTAACTATCTTACAAAACAAATAGTACCTGCATTTCGTACTAAGGATGGATTGTTTGCCCGAGGCGCAAAGGACATATTCTATTACGCACGTACCCCGAAGAACAACAGCACCGCTCAAAGAAACTGGGAGAACTTGCCGAGTCCATGATGAACGCAGCTCCGACCCCATTCCATCATATGATGGCCTTATTGTCGGAACAAGACAAATACATCGGCTCTATTCGCAGAATATCGATGAGTTGGAAACACGGTTTAAATTCCTAGAGGCAGATCTATACGAAAAGGCTGGGTACCGTAAGATGGAAAACCAGTTTGTTCGCACTATCTAGCTACATGGGGGCATGAGAACAACCAGATGTACCAGATCCAATCATATACAGGAGCTTGTTCCCCAGGATCTGATAAAGGGCGTTCAAGAAACCTTACAGTGTGCTCGCTGTGAAATGAAGCAACAGGAGGAGTCACGGACGAACCGCTACCCAAGGGCTACTCAACTCGGAATTAATGAGGCAAATATTGTTCTCTATGGCAAGAACCCGGATGATTTCAAACCGGAAAGAGACATGTCTTTTGTTGAGAAGGACGCACGAAATCCCGCCGTAGGTCTTGTTATTATCTGTGGAACATCAGCAACTCTCCCTATTACTAAGCAGCTGATTCAAAGTTTTGCTAATCCCGAGGGATGTATACGGGACTCATTATGGATTAATACGGAGGATCCACCTCGTCTACCGGGCTTCGAGTTCACACATAGTTTTAGAGGGGACTGTCAGGAGATTGCTTGGGAACTTTTACGACGATATGAGGAGAGATAGGAAAATAGGCTTCTTTAAGTTGAACGTAAACCTTGTAGTATTAATTTCTTTTAGCCGTTGTTTTGGGAATGTTGACTGCGCACTAGATATTATTCCCCAAATAAACCTGAAACTAAACTATCTAAACACTTGAATATCCTAAAACAAACCAACAAACTAGGACAAAATCCATTTCTTCTCTATCTTCTATACCCTGAACTTTTCACAAGCTTAACTTTCCTATGCTTCTAACTACCGACATATCTATCTTCTGAACCCTACCTATGACTACTACTAGACTAGATCATATTCTCGAGTGCGAGTTTCCTTTCTTCTAACGCAATCCTTTTCTTATCGAGAGCGAGTTTCCTCTCTTCTATCGTAATTCTTTTCTCCTCAAGATCGATTTGTCGTTCTTCTGTGATTATTGTTTCGTCTATTGTAGCGATCCTATCAGCCTGTCCTGTTGACGTGCTAGGTCTCGTTAGTGTAGTATTCCCTGAATACGGCAATAATAAAGACGAGTTATTAAGTGACTCTTCTTCTTCCTCGGTCTTAGAATCTAGCGATGATAAAGACAAGTCATCCTACAACTCTTTAGCCTGATCGATCTCGGTTTCCGGCTCCCCTTTATCGTCTTCGACGATCAAGTACTGCCCTATTTCGCACTGACGCTTTATTGTCCTACATCGTTCACAAGCTTTTGCTGATATTAGAGTAAACTGACAGACGGTGCCCTCTTAATAACAATTCTCGTATTTGCTTTGGGCTATCTTCTCGTCGTATCTGTGTACCTCGGCTAAATCATCCGATGTGCGGTAGTAGGATCCTGGCTCAAAGGAACCTTCGCTTATAAGAATAGAGATATACTATATAAATTTCGTCTGACTCGAATCGTTAGGGAGGTGGTCACTTAAGAATGCACTGAGTAGATTCGTTTTATTACCCTGCTACTCTCCCTCAAATAAATCTATAGATATCTGTTTAAATGGGTTGAATTCGTCTTTGAGCGTTTCTTTTGTATTACGGCGTATCTAGAGTAGGTCGTATTGTAAGATATACGCTCGGAGGTCTTAGTTCCGTATTAGGCTCCATGGAAGACTTACTTTCGAAACTCCGCTAAAAATATCTAACTAGCTATAACACAGATCGTTACAGAGTATTATAATTACGTCGTGATTAGGAAACTTCGGTAAAGATGTCTTGTTAGGGTGTTCATTAGGGTGCTATTGTTATATATGGTTTAGTAGTTCTTTTTCGCTGGTTCTCGAACCACATATATAGCACTTGCGCTGCTATGGGGCGAGACAACTATTGTGTTTGTCCTCGAAATGTTTTTTCAAATTGTTATCATAAGTAAACTTTCGTTCACATTTTGGGCACGGGAAGATATCTATATTAAAGGTCGCGGGCACTTTAAGAGGGTACAGTCGCCGATAATACTTCTGTAAAAGAGTGTTCGAAGCAAATCCATGCCTACATAGCTCGCACTTAATCTCTATGTCCTATATAGCCGCTACAGCTTCCTCAACAGTAGCCTGACAGCGAAAGACAAAGGGCCCGTAGCTATTAAGTGTCTTCTCATAGTGTATACGCTTATAATGACCACTCAAAGTAGATCGTGAGCTCATTTTTGAACCACATAACTGGCAACTGAATGGCCTGGGTAGTTAAGGGGGTTGAGGAGGTTCGCGCCCAGAGTAGCATTCGTAATATAGTCGTAATTCGTTAGCAGAAAAGGACTGGCCGCAAACTCTATACTTAAATTCGTAGGGATCGAGCAATCTATTGTTATCCATGTTACTGATAGGTGGGGTCGCGGACTAGGGCTCTTGGTTATATTATTAACACTGTGACCGGGTCCTTAGTACTGCTTCGTCTGGACAGCATGTTACAGAAAATTCAACCTTTCCTATATAATTGACCATTATCTCCTCCCCGTTTTAGATCGTCCGTAGAGCAGAACAAATAACACGGACACGCCTGTCCACTACCTATTCATCGAATTGGCAGTTAGGGTTATGAGGACAATGATTAATGGATCGACTAGTGTACTGATCAGTGCCATTTATCCAGTATTTAGCGTTTTTATATTCGTAAAGCGCTACTCGCCTTTCCTATATTATACTCATTATATTTAATAGAGCTTGGTTCAAGAAGTAAATACTAACCGGGTGATTTTTGTCTCCTAGACCCCTTTTATTAAAATCCGTTCTTGATAAAACCTCCCCTCGATACTCAAAAATCGCTTCCCCTTTCGATATATCACGTGTTGCTTGTAAGCCGAAGCCGCGAGGTCCACAGGTATTCCAAACCTCAACGCTAGAGGAATCCGTTGAGCCAGATTCGTTACATAACGTTAAAAAGGTGGTTATTTCGTTATTCCGACAGTCTTGATGTTTCTTGCAGGCAAATTATATAGCACGGTTTATTTCGTATCGTTGGTCTCTATGATCAAGTACTAGGTCACCGCCTTTATATGGAGGAGGGTCAAAGGAGCTGTTGGTTACACTGCCTATCTTAGCGTTAATAGAACTACAAAGATCGCGGATCGCAGGTGGCGGTCGTTAAGCATTTTAGATCACTTGAAAGGGGCTAATACTTGCTCCACTTGGCTTAATTATAATGTAACACGCTAAGTAAAAATAAATTCCAACTATACCCTATTAGGGTTATCTTTACCATACGAAGCGTTAGTCTCGTGCCTTGGATTAGTGCATAGTAAGCGTGGGACGAGTGCAGATCTAACGTACCTGCACGAATCCTTGAATACAAGGTGGAAGGGAGTAGAGGTGGCGGTAGCGAAGGTAATTAGTGGCTTGGAAGAAACTTTTAGTACTTAATTAGTTATTAGCCGATTGGCTCATATACGTTGCCAAGGGATATTGGCTCAAGGGAAGAATCCGTACTATCCCGCCACGATAATCTTTCACTCTTTCGTTTTTCTCTGTAATGGTTTAGCACGTGATACTAGATCAGGGGCTCGCTTATGAAAGCACGTGTAAATGGGAGACCCCGACCCCCCGAAACGGCCACCTTAAATTAAGGCTAAAGGTGGTGGGCTAGGGTATAGTGTTTGTCCGGTGTAGGGGGTGGGGTAGAGAGGGTGACCCTCGGAGGGGGGGGCGCCGGGGGGGGGGGGGGGGGGTGACTTTTTGTACTTAGTACGCAATTTCACATAATAGAACGAATCAGAGGTATATCTTAATAACATAAAGTAGACAAATACATTTCAGATATAATAATATAAAACCACCGTAGAGGAAATCGCAATAGGAAGGTAAGAAATACAATAAACCCTCGTACTCAGACGAACTTGCTTCCTTACACCTTCTTATCATCTTTCAATTCCTCAATCTTCCATGTTCCCAACGCAAAATCTTCATGGTCAAGCCCTGTGTAGATAGGTAGACCTTCGTTACCTGGCGTCAAGATGTCCACCCTGTTGCCAGTAAATCGAAGCTTACTAACATATTTCCTCCCGTCTGGATGGTTCAGCTGGACTTCTTTTCCATGAAGTAAGGTAGAACGAATAAGGTAATAATGTTCTGTGATAGACGAACCCGAGATCCCAAAAGATAGATTTTTAATAGCTTTGAGTTCTTTGTCGGCCCATTCGCGCACTAATACTTCTACTTCGTTCGAAAGTTGAATCTTCTCGGAATCCAGGTGTAGTCCATTAAGGTGCATTTGAAGCATAAGTGGCGAATAGATTCTTGATTTGAAATAAAGTTCTCTTTTAGGGCGGAGAATATCCAAAACCTCAGCGTGGTCGTCTGACAGGTTGACTCCTTGATCACATAGTCCAGGGGATTTCAAAGCTTGTAGTTGGTAATTGATATTGGTGAGGGTATGACATGGAACCTCCGCTAATTGTGTTGTTGGAGTACGTCTGCAAATAGAGTCGCTATAATTATAATGGTAGGATGGAACGAGTTCGTGGAAGTATCAGATATCACATTAAGCTAGGATAAATGTATCTCCTGTTAACACGGCATAATTAGCTTACCATAGTTGGCGGTTATTGGGCTTGTTTGTATTAGTCCCTAACATATTATAGCCGAGGTGAAGGTGGTCTGCTAGGCAGGCGCCAATTTCTTGCAGCCTCAGGTTGCATGCAACGCGTCTGACGCGGGAAGGTAGAACTGGAAATTGATTGCCAAGTGTACTGTCGCCCACAGTACACCCTCTCCAGCCTTGATATTAAGCCTCGACCCCTGAACCTTGCCTGAAACTTGAAGCATGGGGGATTCACTTATCGTCAAATCGGGGACTAGCAAGGTAGATGTGTAGCATGCGATGAATGTGGCGATTGGCAGTACTCGGTAGTATAGTAGCGCTAGTAAGGATCTACGGTGGGGGAATCTGCTCTAGGCTCAGAACTAGTTTGTGGAATACTACTTGCAACAACACATGTCTATCGCGGAGTACAAAAATCTTAAGCTGGATAAGAAACAACATTAAGTAGAGCAGTTGAGACAAGTGTTCGTTAACAAGTTTTTTAAGTATACACGAGATAGTAATTGGATGTAGGAGGCTTTCGGAGACAATCCTAATTAGATCTATGTAGATGGAATGGCGACTTTGCATATTAAAGCTGCTCGTTGCAAAGTATCCATGGTCACAGGCAGGTGATGAAAACAGAAGGACAGCATACGGGGGTGTAGGATGCTCGTATCCCCCTGCGCAGGCGCTATTCCACCCGGTTAAAGACTCATGTTAGTTCGCTGGAAGTTGAAGGAGGGGGTGTTACCGAGAATAGACCAAGGAATTGTTGATCGAGGATAAGGCAGAAGAAAGAGTAACTAAGGCAAGGATTCAAAACAGGTTAAGACAAGAAGCGGGATCTCATATGAACGAGAGGTAATGGGAAGCGGGTTCTGGACTGATCGGATCGCTAATCAATGAAAATTTACAGTGTAGGCTTAAGAGATAGTACCACTCTTGTTAGCGGAACGCGGTCTCCTACGGGAACTTACTCGGCTCCTGAAGCCTCTCCTGGTTCTCTTTCTTCCAACTGTAGTCGATGTAAATGTCTAGTGCTAAAACCTCTTTCGTATGTTCTAATTTCTAACATGGTATGCTATATCGTGGAGAGTGCCTATACCGTGATCGAGATAATAATAGTCGTGCTAATTCGATTAAGTGAGTTATCTACACGTTAATTATCCGTGTAATTAGCTACCACTGTGGTATGAGGGCGGATGTAAGCACTCTGCGTCCCCGAGAGGTGGTTACAATGGAGCAGATACTCCTCTTCTACTATCGAGCTATCTACACGTTAATTATCCGTATAATTAGCTACCACTGTAGTATGAGGGCGGATGTAAGTACTCTGCGTCCCCGAGAGGTGGTTACGATAGAGTAGATACTCCTCTTCTACTATCCTAGTACCCTATAGGAGGTAAAGTGTAGGTTTAATATGCCTATCGATTATTACATCAACATTCTTACGTCCCTTACGGTTAGAAGTTCCGTTAGTAGGAAATCATTCATGTTTATCAGGTATAAACGGGCAAGCCAAGAATGATAATTTCAGGGGTACATCGCTCCTTTAGTTGTAATTAGTAGACGACCCTCGCTAATGTTCTTACAGATACAGAAGAAGGAGGAGGGGAGGAGAGGAGTTCTAGGCTTTACGGGAGTACCCGTAGTAATCGTTTACGTCTAATGAGAATATAGCGGAAGGAGTACTCGGGTATGATCTTCTGGCTAATGGAGCGTGACTGGGTACGGCTTCTTTAAGGCCTGTCTCAGTATAGCCGCCACTAGAACAGCCACCTCCGACAGACAGGACAGTACGGCTACTATACCTACTTCCGACTATAGGATAGGTCTATCCCTGGTTGAGTACATCTGAACATTGAGATTACTAATCAAGGTTAGAAGGAATAGTTAATAGAAGAGAGTAAAAACAAATTTGTTCTAAATCTCTATTAAACAAAGATGTTCTACTTTTTGTCTTTTAAGACACGATTATAGGTCGCTAATATTATCTCTAATATGAACAACCTCAACCACGCTTCGATAGAGATTTGAATCCGGTTACCTCTTTTATATCTAGTCTCTGCTATGAGGTAGTTACGACAATAACTAGCTGCTTTGGAGCAATTCCAACACCCAAATCCGATTTACTAACATCTATTGTACTAACATATGTTACACTAGAACTCGATGTAGCCTAGATCAAACGACCAAAAATTCAATCAAGCAAGTTTCTCGAGCTGCCTAAGTACCTAGACATTAATATGGTACTAGAGCGAAAGATGATATCGGAATATTAGTAAGAGTAATATATGTATCTTATGGTCGAGTCTAATATAGAGTTATATAGATACGAATCACGATCCCTCCGCTTCTCCTATCGTACTAGACGTAGTATCTCCGAGCGAAACCGGTGAAGAACGCTCGAAGGCATTTTGCGGGCGGAGTACTAAAATATTAACAAGGCGGTCTATAACGTGCATTGGTTTATAGGGTTGAGAGGATGAAAAGGTCTATCTAGCCTCCTAGTACTAGCGGGTTCAAGGCTTTATTAGTTTGAATTTAATTAAAGTTCATCGTTTCTAATAAGTGTCTCGCTCTCCGTAAGTAACACACCATATATCCTAGAAAATGAAGACTATGTATAATACTAACTATTACTGACCAAAACTATCAATGTTACTTAACAGACTAATATTTCACCGTTCAGAGGGAATCCACCCTAACATAGAGCCCAAGTGACATACCCTTCTGTACGTATTCTCAAGTAAGGCGAGTCCTAAATCCAAGTCGCTTAGACGAAGACCTAGCCTTCCCTATCAGCTTCTACCTGTCTCCTGTTGATTTCCTGTAACTGTATCTTAATATTTTCATAGAAGCTATAAACCACTTCCCTCGTAAATCGCTAAGGAGGAGAGTAATTCCACACACCAGAAACATTTTTGTAAACAACCCAATCAACATCTTTGCGAGCCTTAGCTTGAAGATGTTACTATATAGAAGCTTTTAACGCGGCCTCAGTTTCAGATTTGCTAAACTCAGGACCGTCTGTTAGCCCTTCAAGGGTGTCCTTATAAAATTTGAGAATAGGCGCCTTCCGATGATCGTCACAATAATAGTTAAAGCTATAAACACCCGGTGTCTATATTGCTACGATCCAAATCCATGGTTTCATCCTCTCTACCTTCGCTTAATCGAGTTCTTAGAGAATACAAGTAAGGAAGTTAGCGACATTTTCGTCATTTACTGGTTGCCGTCCTACACTATTGCTCACATGTCGAATATCGATAAAGCTAGATCATATGTTACTAGTACTTCCTCTACAGTAAAAGAAATACGTACTAGAACCGTTCTAATGTTTCTATTTCGTCTTTTTTCTTTTAGGGAACTAAAGGCTCTCCTTGTTCGTATCTACTTTAGGTTAGTATATATATACCAAGTAATTACATAGCTACTAACTTCCATATGCTTCGAGACCTCGCTCTAATGAGTTTTGAAGCATAGTAACGTAGCCAGTCAAATTCTCGTACAACTGACTCTAATGAAGAAGATATAGCCTCGCCCCCGTAAGTTGTATCAGAGATAATAGGTTTAGACAGATCAAATGGTGGACTCGAGTATAATTGATAAGAGTTTTCGGCGTAGGGTTTAGTATTCAAGTGGGAAAGGATATAGTAAAAGGTAAAGGGCTCCGACGGAGAGCTCAATGGTATATATGGTTCCTGGACAGACCAGATGCAACGCATTTTATAATTTTGTAAATCATTGGTCCTTCCAGAAGGATACAACGGTGTACCCTTTAAGCGTGCCGCGTAGGTAGAATACATTTTGTGATTATCTGGTTCAATTAATATTCTGGAAGGAAGATAACCCTTATGTACTTGCTTGAGGTAAGGATACATAGAAGTAGTAAGCAAACAGCTCGTAGAATCAATGTCTCATCGGGGTCTCACTTCTGCAAGAAGTCTGGTTTGTAGACTCTGACCGTGGTAGATGCTACGAATAGACATACAAACAAGACAATGCAAATCTCCCATTTCAGAAGAATATAACTAGTCTTATTGAGATCTTTGATGTAGGTATGTCTTCATTGGTAGTAGTATATCTCCTAGCAGCAATGGTAGCGCTTTATCTACCCTTGCCTACAAAGCAAGAGAGGACACCCCACCCACGACTTCCCACACTCTACCATCTCACTCTCTACATATCCACGCCTTATTATCTAACACCATAGCACTCCCTATATCCTTCAATTGTTGGTCCTGTTTTGGCATGGAGGGCATGGAAAGTTCTGATTCTATGATTGTTTAAGAACCTTCACTCCGAAGCACTGATATGGATCTGTGCGTGCGAAGTGACAGTATAAGAGAAGCCTGCTCGTAGCATAGCCACAAGTGAATTGGAATTCTTCCTAGTCGCACATGGCGAGATAGTGATAGGTGGAAGTAGTGTCGTTCTATTTTAGTCTTGAACGTAGGGTAAGAGGATTCTACGAGAAGGTAAGGGATTAGTCACTAGATTCTATTGAAATTAGTAGGGTGAAGGAGAGAGGTTACTTGCCGCCAAACACAGTTGTATTCCTGAAGTTTAAAATCTTCTCGCACCTATTCTTTTCTTTTTAATTATAAAGAAGGTTTTTACTTGGTGCTAGAGGGAGCAGCATAGAGGGCGAAGAGAGACGTACCCTAGATAGAACAGGTGACTTAATCTTTTGATCAAGGTAGGAAAAAAGGGGTTGTTAGAGAGAGGAGGATTGAACTATACCTTAAGATAGTCAGTGGCTTATACTGGTAGCACATGTATGAACAAACAGTGTAACCTTTCAAGACGTTCGCATTGTGTCTCCAACCAAAAATGACAAGATCTATTGAACTCTGACCAAGGGTTTATTGAAGGTTGTCGTTTACAAATGCAGCTTAGGCAGATGCGCTAAGTTATACACATAAGCATCCACACCTGCTGTGTATATTGCCCCGATAATTGCCTGGTTACATAAACATGGTTTAGTTTCCAATAGACAGGCTTAAATTAAATCCTACCAATAAGAACAAGTCTTTATTATCGTATACACGAACTTCAGCTCTTATCTGGAGTAGAAGTTGTTTCCGCGGCCTTTTTATCTCGCCAAATGAAAAGAAATAGCGTAATAAGCTATAAAAGGATACTAGCTATAATCTTTCAACAACTATATAAAGTAGTAGCCGGTTCTTCCTCATTGTAAATCAGCACACAAGTCAAACACTTTCTACGCTAGAGCTCAGTCGTGTAATAAAGGTGCTTTGGTTAGAACCAAGAGCACCAAGTTCTAAGTTAACATTAACTATAGAACATTTACTAAGTTAAAATACGTCGTTTTATAGTGTTTCGCTGTGGAAATCGTAATTCGTAATGTTTACTAAGTACCTATTTTTTATCTCAGCCCTCAGCCGCTGGTCACATGGCCGGTTTTCCCCCGCCCCCGAGCCCGACCCGGCTCTGCCCCACCCCGACAACCGCCAGCCAATCATATCCCACCCCCCGAAACGGCCATCCAGCGTCTAAGGGAAAATGGAGATTATTTAGGTGACAGGCCTCACCGAGCCGCATAAGCCCTGCATATCGCACCTACTTTGCAAGCGTGCATCGAACGCAATATAGGTCCGATTTACATGCGGTACGCTTTCTCTGCTACTTTAATTAAAGGGCTTTAATTTGCACTTAAAATCGCGATAATCGGTGTTGTAGCGGATACGCTCAAATGCGCATATACCCCTGCCGCAACCCCAAAACTCAACCAACCTAAAAACAGGTGCATCAGGGCCAGTTTTTATTGCACCAACTTCTATATAGGCCTAAAAGAGAGCAATTAATTGACTCTATACAATGCGCATCTGCGAGCTAAATGCGACCGTACCGCATTGCGTTGTTGCGAAGTATTTATTGTACGATGCGGTCGAGTTTTGGTGTTCCTGCAGGGAGGGGTATATGCGCATTTGAGCCTCACGTACCTACGTACTTTGCAAGCGTATAACACAATGCGCCACAGTCGCATTTAGTTCGCAGATGCGTATTATATAGAGCTAATTAAGCGCAATCTTTTGACCCTATGCAGAAGTCGGTACGATAAAAGCTGGCCCTGATGCACCTGTTTTTATATAGGTGGATGCGCAGGTGGGTGTGCAGGTGGGGGCCTTGGCACTCCCCGCTTCTCACTTAGTACATGGAGCTAGGACTAAACACTTCAAAATAACTTAATAACCCACGGTCACATAGTGAAAATGGTTATATAATATAGAATAAATATATACGGATATTATTGATTTTAGCTATAAAAAACAAACAGTCACCTTAAACTTGCCTCAGTGAATCCTAGTAGAATCTTGTAAACTTCTAAGCCGGATTATGTTCTAGCGCGTGCGTACAGCGGGTAGGGTCCTTTTTAGGAATTTCTAGAAGATCCAGTTCCAGGACTTGTTTTCTTTCCTGTATACTTACAAGCGCAGCTCGTCTAAAGGGTCCTAAGGGATATTCTTCCTAGTACTTAGACCTTGCTTATCTTTACTCGAATATCCATCATCGTTGCTATTAGAAGCGTAATCACTGTCGCTTGAACCATCGCTCTCGTCGCTACTAGAAGGCTCAATTTCTTGTAGCGAAATAGCTCCTGCTATATCAACGGCCCTAGACGTAGTCATGCTACAACACATAAGGCCGGGGAGCGTGTGCCAGCTTAAGCCAGTTAAGAGGAATGAGTGTTCCTGTATCGGCTTAATCGTGAAGTCGTCAATCTTCCCAACATAGCCAATACTTTCAATGAGTGTTCACATGCTACTAATGTCATAGGCCGGCGAGCAGGCACACAAAGATTTATGATTAGCCATAGGACGGGATTTGGCTACAGAAACAACCGGGGCAGTTAAAAAGATGTTAGATTGTAGAGTGGAGCATCGCGATGTGCGACCACCGAATATTTTATAGAATTCTGAAGGTCGAAATGTATTACTAGTGGATTTTGAGCGTTCAGAGATCTTGAAGGAGATGCCGATTCTCTAGGAGATATCGCCTAATCGGAAGCGGAAGTATTACCTCGCCGATATAGTATCGTGTAGTAGCCAACGTCACCACCGGCGTTTTATTAGTACTATTATATAACCGCATTGGTTCGTGTGTAAGTATTAGTTCCTATATAGAAAGAATTTATAAAAGTTGATTAGTTACTATTCCTGTAGCCTTCTAAGTGTGTTAATGTAATATTTATACGAGAGAAGTCCTTTACTGCGATATTAGTGTTAGAAATCTACTCCTTAACAAAGATTTGAACATCGGATTTTACAACTTCTAAGGGAGACTTCTATATCGCGATAGTACAATTCACCGGCTAAGGGTATTAAGTCATCGATGCTACAATCAAATCCAAATAACGCGAATTAGAAGACTAATATTTTCACTTTAGGGTATATATTTCATAAACAAGGGTTAACCGCCCTTTCCGGAGCGGAATCCTTAGAAGGACAAGGTAGAAATTCTATAACCTCTGTCTGTACAGCTTAAAAACTAGCTATTACATTCTAAGATAAAAACACTATTGCAAAATACAAAGCAACCTTATATAGTTAGTGTTCCCTTTATTTTAGTAAGATAATCATAGTATATATACTAGCATTTATGAACATCACAAGTTCCTAAGTGCCAGAAAACATATTCTTATTAGCTATTATATTTCTTGGCGTGGCTGGGCCTCTGTTCTAGCGTTACTGTAGTCGCGAGGCCAAAGGTAATTCCGCCGTTACCATTTGCGATGCGCGCTATACAAAAGACGGTCGATAGAGGTGACCACAACTAGCTCTATCTGACTTAAACTTAGCTCTGCGGGTAGTTAAAGAGTACTAGAGGTTCGTATAATATACCGCGTATAGGTATTGAATCGTCGCACCGACGAAAATACGAAGTAGTTACGAATTTAAATACGCTAGTATACATTATTACGTAGTATAATTAAGTTGTATAAGCGCTAGTAAGTTCTCGCGCACAAGAGTTCGCGACTTCCTTATTCACTAACCACTAACTCTTTTCGCCCTTACTTTTACTCCCCTACAATTATAGCAAGTAAATTCTTTTCTTTATATATTATTTGTAGAATCACACTATCTTTTAGTAAAGACGATATATATAAGAGCAATGATGAAGACTAGAGAAATAAGTTGTATAACGATCTCCCTATCTATAGTTCTTATTTAGCTATTACTACCTCTGCCGCCGCAAATCGCAAAAATGAACTTCTCGAGAAGCTCTGCCGCGATTCTCTACGTTACGACCTTTTTCTACTTCTTGAGATTATTCCCTGTCCAGAATTAGACCCTAACCAAATTTCGAAAAGCCTCGCTCTCGCCCTTATCGAAAAAGTTAGCCAAAGCTAGTATAAAACGCTTCTATATATATATCGCCTATGAACTAACGAATACTTAACTTAAAGCAAATTTACCTATTCCTATATTATAGTCTATTTATATAAAGATATAATAGTAAAGTAATCTAATAATAATACTTCGGAACGTTAAAATATTACTTTCGTAGTAAACTATTAAGTTCTTTAGCTCTCGGATACAAAAATTGCTAGAAGAAGCGCGTCTTGTTCTTTGTAACGAACTTAGAGATCCTAATACGTACGCCCTTATAGTTTAGGATATTACGACAGTTACTATTAAGGGATTACCAAGGCGGATTACCCTCTACCTTAACTAGGCATTAGAACGGAAATATCTTAGCGGTATTATAGTTAATAGTAAGACTATTAGATACAAAGGTACATCGGAAATGACTCTTGAAGTTACTAAAGGATCGCAAGGGCTAGTTTTAGTATTCGACTAATTAGGTGTTTAAGATAAGAGAATTACAGATAGAGCGATAGTACCTTCTTCTTATAAAGAGACTATATATATAGTTCTATACTAGCCGGAGGATTTAACTAGGACTACGGTAGTAGCTACATTTGATATACGCACTTAATCCTCTATAACCTTTCTATTAATCTCCTTCCCTACCGTTCTTTCCTACTAGCGCACTCTTGTGCTCAAGTCCTTGGTCTGGTAGAGAGCCCTCCTTGACAGGGCTTTGTGCCTAATCTTTCGCTCTAGAGCTCTTTGTCGCTCCTTGTAGTTCTAAATCGGGGAGGTTTTTATAGACCTCGACCGCGGGCACGGCGGGCGTGCTTAACTTAGGTTGTCTAGTAGAGGCGACTATATTATCGAGGATTGTTTTCTCCTGGATTAAGGAGGGTCATCTATACAGAGATCCCTGAGAGCTGGCCATCAACACCACAAACTCTTACACAAGAAGAATTCGAGGAGCCTGCTCCTGGTTAAGGTGGCTCATCTATGAAAAGTTCCCCGAGAGCTGGCCTGCAACACTACAAACTCTTACACAAGAAGAATTCGAGGATTGATTTCTCCTGGATTAGGAAGGTTTATCTATGAAAAGTTCCCCGAGAGTTGGCTTGCAACACTACTGACTCTCACCTAAGAAGAACTCGAGGATTGATTCCTCCTGGATTGAGGAGGCTTTTCTATAAAAGGTTCTCTGAGAGCTAGCCTTTAATACTACAAACACTTACACAAGAAGAACTCGAGGATTGATTTCTCCTGTATTAAGGGAGCCCATCTATAAAGAGTTCCTATGGAGTTGGCAATCACATCTACAAACTACACTACCAACAGTTCTTTGCTTCTAAGAACAACTAAATGGATTAGGCAGGCTTATCTACTTGCTCCTAGATTATACAGGGTTATCCGCTTGTCTCGAGTTGAAGACGATGAATAGCTAAGCGATATATATAATATAACCTAGCCTACTTCCTGAACAAATTGGCTGCCATTTGGCGGAAGTGTTGAATTGAGGTGAATCTCGTGACTTTTTGCTAAGCACTACCGCTCCCAAGCGAGCGTTCGTAAGCGAGGGACCCGTCAGTTAAGCGACTCTAGTAAGCGGTCGTCGAGTATGCTCGTCACACAAGAATTGTAGTATAGAATTCATGACAGAGGATCAACTTATGATTTCCCACGACTCTAACGTCCTCTGTACACATATCTCCATTATTGACGCTACGTCAAAACCTTCTAGACCCGCCATCGGTGTTAGATCAAAGCCAGCCCTATCCCGCTCCTGGGTATCTAATGCATCCACTAACGAGCCCCGAGTTTGCGTGATAGTGGTGGCTGTGGCGGTGTATGAATTTCTTCTGTGATTCTGCTGCTGAGCACTGTGGTGGGAATCCTGAAGACAACTCGACTCGCCCTCGGGAGCTCTGCGTGGGCCATTGGCTGTGGAGGGGTTGACACTTCTCACTACTCGATCAGATGTCAATCTACTCTTATCGATAGTCTTGTTCCTAGACCCTTTCCGGAGGTGTTTCTTGCTACGTGAGAAGTCTGAAAGATGGTTCTTTAGGACGAAGATTGGTTCGGCGATCCCAGGGTGGGACGTATTAGCTTTGAACATTAGTATGTCGTCATTCGTGCGTGGTTTATCTTACCATCAGACTACATGCGCTCGTACTTACCAAGGAGTTTCTGGAAGGTTGCGAGAGAGCTTGTGGGGTATTCCAGGGATTCACATATCTGTTGAAGCCTAAACCTCGTTAGCAGGAGATAGTCGCAGCAACACGCATGTCCTACGTTAATTTGCTACCGAC
Organism: Hymenoscyphus occultus; assembly: GCA_900536445.1. Lineage (NCBI taxonomy): Eukaryota > Fungi > Ascomycota > Leotiomycetes > Helotiales > Helotiaceae > Hymenoscyphus > Hymenoscyphus occultus. The sequence goes on from UNPT01000103.1 coordinate 35,047, forward strand.
CAAGAGTTTGATGATGCATGGAATATTATACGGCAGCCAGTTGCATGACTCCTGGTACGGCGCGGTATACCGAGAGTCTAGCAAATGCTCTGTGAAATCTCTGCAGCTCTCATGGGGAAACCGGCCATATGTAGCAACGGGACGTGCGCCTATTTCGTTAGCGGTCTAGAGCTATCGGAGGAATATAACATCTTACAAAGGAGGAAGATTTCCGTGCTTCGAAGTCCCCAACGGCTGTCAGATGTGCCATCCAATGTCCTAATACACCGATTTGCCCATAGACCACCACGCCGGATTCGTTCCAACCCCTTCGCGCTCTGAGCCACGAAGCAATATTTCATCGCGTCGTTAATCAATTTCGTGGGGATCCCGTGGGCTACTAGGACCACCATAAACGAAACAAAGATGAGCTCTTGGAAGAGTGCCAATTTTCTTGCGAGCGTCACTTGTAACTGAGAACCTCTCGTGGCGATTCCGTATACTACCGCACACTAAACTAGGGTGTCTACATCTACAAGTCCGCTGCTCGAAGAGGTACAATCTGGAATCGATGGCCGATGTAGTAGCTGTGATTCGGAATTTGGAACCACAACGACTAGGAAGGAGTTGGATCAGAATAGACCTGTTCTATGTGGAATTAGGTCCAAATTTTTCCCTCTCATTTACCCAAAGACACGCCTCTAGAACACTACCTAACAAAATGTCCATCTCCCTAACCCATTAACGATTTTCGTTTTTCGCTTTAAGTCTGGTGGTATCATACTCGACGAATCTCAACTGTTTCTCTTATACTGGTCCTGTCAGAACGTGTCCCTGGGGTTATCCTTGGACGTTCCCTAGCGTTGACGCAGGCCGTGAGGGGGGTTCTGACAATGGAGGGTTCTCAGGCGGACTGGCTGAAAGGATGGCCGTAGCATTGGCTGGAGATGTTGCTAGTGAGTCTGGAGGGCAAGGAAATGACTTATGCAGGCGCGCTCGCAGCTCAGAAGCAGACCGCCGGCTCCAGGAGAGCCGGCGTTCTAAATACTCTATATAAGCCGTATCCGACCCACTGAAATTATCGATCCGTCGTAAGTAATACATTTGTTGTAATAGTTTGAAGAGGATGCTCGATAAAGGGATTATCTCCTGCGCTCATCTAAATCAAAGAAAAGCGCCTTTCCTAACCCAGTTTCTTATAAACAGGGGTATTATGGGGTACCTAATTCGGAATGGGGTAAATCGTGAGTGATGCATATGTAGTTTGAAGGGAACGCTCAATAAAGGAGATTATTTGTTACGCCTAGCATCTAGATCAAGGGAAGCGCGCCTTTCCTAATCAAGTACCCCATAAACAAGGGTTTTATAGGTTGCTCGATTCGGAAAGGCATCACTAGAAAACAAATTATTATTACATCGGCACCTTTCCCTTTCCTTATTTCCCAACTTTCTACTTGTGCCAGGAACTATAGCCTGATAGGCGGACGGGATCATTTGTAGCATCAATTTCCATGCGACTGATTAGGGTTAAGCTGATTCCATTTGTATAGGCCAGTCGTGAGATGTGTCTAAGAGGCTGGTAGAACGAGGCAATCTACATACGGCCTCCCATTTTTCCGTAGCACAAGTTAACTGTTGCGATATATTCCACACACTCGCTTGGCGACCCACTATATGTGGGTCGCTTCTACCTTGTGCGACTACCTTAAGTACTCGCACAACTTCCACTCCTTTAGCTAGACAGACACACTGAATATTATATACGTTTTGAACCCCTTATTTGCTTTTACTGTTTCGCACTCGTTATATCTCTATCCCAACATTAACCTTAGTTGTTTTCCTCGTTCACTCATTTATCAGTGATCGCCAAGATGCTGGAGTATCCTCTTGTCACTTTAATCAACCCTGATTTGAGTTTGAAGAAGGAATAAGGGTTACACGGAAGCCACGAATGCGACGTCAGAGGGTTACGCTAGACAAACCGTAGAAGATAGACATTAAAGACCCGGAGTTTGCCTCATATAGGGAAGATTCCAGAACTTGATAATATTAAATTCTTTTATTCCTCTCAACCCACTTCCGTTGTCGTCTTGTACAAGTTGGCTGAGTTCCTCCTTGGTTAATAAATACGGGCATAGGGTTTTCTTGCTTCCCCTCAGGTGCTGTGGCTGTGCAGACCAATAAGATCCGTTGCTTCTTAGAAATGCTAAAATATTATTGGCTCTATTCTCAGTCACCAGCCACAAGGACCCATACATCCGCAGCAGCACCTGAGGGGATAGTCTACTTTTCAGCATGTCCACCCTTCGCACTTGGCTTTCGGAAACATCACCCAACTTAATCCGCATCACAGCCCTTCTACACAATACTCAGACCACAATTTTTAATCATGGAGAACGATCAGACTTGGAAGAACATCATTCAAGCTCAAACTCCTATCCGAGTTTTGAATGTTGTCTACCCGTCCAGTCCACTTTTCAAGCAATTCGACAAATCATCCGACGTATCATCCGACATATCATCCGTCAAACTCGAAGCTCTCCAAATATTAGGCGCCTTTGAAAATGATGCTAACACCTTAGCTTTATCAGTTTGGCCACAGAGGGTAATTGTGGTTTTCGATCTCTGTCACAGTTGCTACGACTTTCAAACAGCACATCATCGCGAATCTATCCCTGTGTTAGCGATCCATTTCTACACCAAGGAGAAAGTACGGGTAGTTGTAGCTACGGGATCATCTCACGAGAAAGTGAATCAAGAAGTTGCAGATCTACATAAATGGCATGGTTATGAGCCGCTACCATTTGTGGAGAATCACAGAGATGGCAATGCCCCTACTCATTTAAATCCTCGAAGCGACTGGTTTAACACGCTGCATTTGGCTAAGGAAGTGGTATGTGTACTCACTATAGCTAATTGATGCTTTAACTAATATGCTCAGGGATAGGTGGAGGGTGTGAGAACTAGAGATATTAAACCATGGTAGGGCTAGCGTAGTGTTAAGGGAGGAAAAAGATTACGTAGGAGGTGGTCGAACATCGTGATCCTTGGAGAGGCTGGCGAGAAGGGAGCTGAGATTTCCCCCTATCAATTTGAGCCTTTTTGTGTAGTACAGAATTTCATCGCTGTATTACTACATTTCAAATCTACGCGATATATATATATATCCTGCTCCCCTAGCATGTTTTGAAACTCTACCCCGCATCATCCTTCTCAAGGTAGGCCCCCTAGAAATTGTATTTACATAATACATCTGATATACACTAGATTTGTTAATACTAAAGAATTGAATGTCAGAATTGCGGCGCCCTCATCAGAAATGCGCGGATCAGCCAATGTGGAACACCGCATGGCCCCAATGACCCACAAGCTACCTAGCCAAACCCACCCGGTCCTAACAGGACAACGAAATGTTACGAATGCAGCCTTCCAACCCCACCATCGACATAATAGAAAGCTAGATATGAGCTTGAGGCCCTGAAGTTGGTGAAGGGTATGCTGTAGTAAATGGGGACTGGGTATGAGCTTTGAGGGAGGCCTTTGGGTTGGTGGAAGGGCATGCTTTGAATGTGTTGCTAGATGTGAAGGATTTTAACATTTGCTTTCACAGTTCATTTTATAGAGGAGGATTCAACATTTAACTTCTGCTTGCAAAGTTTTCTTCGGATCTTCTTTAACTTTCACATTTTTTACTTAGTTCCTAATTTCTTAGGTCGATAGAGCTATAGAATAGGATAATAACATATGAGAAGGAGACTTAGGAACCTACAAGCATTGCTCGATATTAGGATGCTCTATTCTATATCTGAATATGCATCGATAATATAGACGGGCAAGCATAGCTGATACTATCGTAAACGCGTTATACAATGTGGTCCAAACCTCTTTGATGCCGAAGTCTTCTTGTACTATTTGTAACAGGTCGCTTTCCCCTTCGACTAATCTGCCACGCTGTTGTCTCTACTTAAAGTATGGCACAAATTGAAAGAATTTATTTAGGCCGCTGACAGGATTTATTGTGCTTGCTTGAAAATAAGGAAGTAAGAACGGAAGCACGGGGTCGGACTCCTTGGATGACTGTTTCCGATAGAAGGCATAGTTGTCGTGCGAGTCGACGAGTCTAAACAATTTCGATATCTCGGATAGTTCTATAGCAGGAATTTTTGACCTTCGGATGCTATTAAGCACTGCTATTAAAGAGCTTTGGTTCCGCAAGAGACGAAGATACTAGAAAGTATTAGACTTGGTTAAAATAGGTAAAGGGGAAGAGGTTCACTTACCTTTACAACCTTCGTAACACGCCCGACTAAGCTACGGTCAGCAGTAAGACATGCGAAGACATCATTACTTAACGCTGACCATTGCTTGCCATACGTAAAGCAGGTTTCCTTGCGATATTAGAGGAAATCATCGACTGAAAAGTGGCGAAAGAGCTCGCTCTCGGTATCCGTGATTAACTTAGCCAACTCTATTAGCTTATTGCAAGTGATGCCTTCGAGAAAGGAAAAGTTTGTGGAAAGTTTACTCCAATTACCTTCCTCTTCAGCCATGAGGGTAAATCGGATATCTAGAACAGCAAATCGATTGACTATACGAGCCGGGTCCTTACTTGTAAATAGGTCTAAGATAGGATGGAAGAGATATGTAAGAGTATCTTAGGGCACAGTAAAGCTGAGCTGTAGGCTGCTAGCAAGAATCTAGTGTGCTAGGGGGTGTCGAGAGTATAGTTTCTGGTAATATCATCAGCAGCTTCTTAAAGAGAGTACTATCACAAAGACTTACCTCCTTGACCTTAGAGAACTTGTTCTTCTCCTGGTGAGATAGCCCTGTTAATCTCTGATGAAGGATTTCGCGTGTATTCTAAACTCTACATAACAAGCTTGTGACGGCATGCTCTTCATGTCCATAGAAGTAGCTCACCCACTCTTGGAAAGTGACCCTGTGTACCGCTGCGTAGACAATATCATGAAATTCGTCCGCGATCGCACCAGGATGTCGGGAAGCAAAAGTTAGTAGTGTCCAAGACCACATCTAAACAGCTGACCTCCTGACTGCTGGTTGTAGTAGCCTCAGAAGTTCCTCGGATTTGCGATCTCTGGTTAACTTAAGGATGTCGTTGTATTAAGCGCCGGTAGCAAAGGATCTCAAAAGGGAATCTAGTCCAGGATCCCACCGATCTGATAATGTAACTTGAGGTGTATTTCGATCTCGAAAAAGGAGCCGGCAGATATGCCGAATCGTATCCGGGTTGTTCGTAGTCTTGAGTAATTCGCGGACTCCTTCCTCCCAGTCGACGCATTTGGGCCTAGGTGGTAACCAGGTCCTAGGCAAACTTGTGTAGGAGAAATAGCGGGCGGACTCGACTTGCCCCCTTTCTTCGGCTAGACGAAAGGAAGTAAGCATAATCAAGAAAGAAACGTAGTAGTGGCAGTGAGCAATAAGAAATGAAGAGGGCACATACAGCAGGTTGCCTTGTTATATAGCCCTTTACTTATACATTGTACTCGATCCCCGCATTCGAGCAGGAATCTACGGAAGAAGATTAATGGACTATATAAACACATGAGCCTGATGGCATTGAAGCCCCTCCTGGGTTACAAGTGGATTTATTATGGTTCCCACAACCAGCAGGAAAACCAAGAACTAAAGGAATTTGAATATCCGAACCTCGCGCTTAATAAGAAAGGGAAATATTTAGCTAGTACGAGAAGAAGAAATATCAGACAAGAAATGCAAGAGCGCCATTGTCTAGCGATGCGGGTTGACAGGGCCTTTCATTGGCTCTACCTGGTCAATGCTAGGATTGGAATTGGGAAATAATCAGCAGACGCGCAGCCGCTAACACATATGCAGAGATGCGGCAAAAAGCCGACAATGACCAGGGCTTGCAAATTCGAGTCAACAAGTTGATTCGAATCTTAGTCTGCTTCCTTCCACAAACTCTGGCACAGGAAGCAGTATATTCTATGGGAGTCAATCATTAGTCGAGCGGTCATGCTCCCCTTGGGAGTTATAATATAGACATTCTCATCGGTGCCTTGGCCAAATTGTCACCAAATGATATTACCAACTCAAAGGTAACGAATTAATCACTATTCTAAAGCGATCTTGAGGCAAGCTAACTACGAAATAGGCACTAGAGTCCTGCTTTATAGAGTTTTGGGGACGAGGAACCGTGGAAAAATGCTAGCAGCTTATCTTACAAGTTCACAAGATTATTATTCTCGACAAATACCGACACCCGAGCTTGGGTATTACGCCACCAAAGTCTCTTGCGTCGGATAATGTGGACGACATCTCTTTTCCAACGGGCCCTTTATCATATGGTGCCTCGTAATCCTCTACAGCCTCTAATGCTGAGCCAACTCCTGATTCATTTATTTTTATCGCTAAACCGTAAACTACCGCCGTTACACCCTTATTGGATTCAGAAACCTGTGTTGCAAATTACTTCTAGGCGATTATTCCAGGTGACGATCCGGTTCGAATACAACGTTTAGTCCGAGCTATTCGAGGCTTCGTAGAAGCTAAAACTCTTTCTCTAGAGTTATATAAAAAGCTGTGGTCTCCTTAGGATAGGATATTTAAGGGTTCTGAGGATGGGCTAAAGAGATTTTGCCGATTACAACGAGGTCGTAGGGAGATACTGCTGCGCGCCACCGAATATGATTGTGCCGCTCGTCTCGCCCTCATATTCCTTAATCATAATGTTAATCATCTTTATAAGGCCCCGGGAAACTCAGAAGACCGAAATATTAGGAGGGGTCAGTACCGGAAGACCGCTGCCTTCGAGCAGCTTGCTAAAGTCTCCGGAATTAAGTTAGAAGACTTGAAGGGGGATTAGAAGAAAGGTAGGAACTACTTGCATGTTCTAGGTTAAGCAGGTCTAGGCTCTCTTCTCGAAATGGGGCCTGGCGTAAGCTCACTGTAAGCCGTCACCTACTCTATTCTGTCACAGACAACTAATATTAAATTTTTAACATAGATAGGAGGTGAAAATGAATAAGGATAATATCAAATTGGTCCTTGAGTATAGGAAGACTCAACTTCCCGAACTTAAGAAGCGCGCCACATCGTTGAACAGCATCGTAGCACGTACTATTTTCGAAGGCCTCCTTGCCTACGGCTAGAGCTTATCTAAACTTCTTTCGAGTCGCAGTTTATTAATCGAACAAGTCAAGAAGTACGTCGATATATAGAAACTTGCCGACGAAATACAATCCTAGTATAGTATAACCTAGTACTCTCGAGCAAACATCGACAACGTAGATGTCTCTTCAAAAAAGAGACGTAGTAGCCACGTTGTTGTTAACAATACCAAGCGCAAACGGACGTCACATTGCGCTTACATATCCTACACGCCTAGCTAAACATCTTTTAGCCCCTGTGAGGGTACCAGCGAGCTGCCTTTTGTTCACGCTAGTATTCACGACCAGCGTCCGACCGATTGCGCCCCTATCTCTGTAGGCTCAAACCCTTTGAGCGAAGTCATGACTTACACTTCCGCTGTGGAAATTCCTAATGATGCTCCTATATTAAATAACATAAATCAATCACAGAATCTGGGCCCTTTAAATACGTTGGACCAAATGCCAGACCCTCTAGACTCAGGGGCGGGTCAGCAAATGATTAATCTAAACATAATAGGTCTTTTAGATACGTTAGACCATCTGCCAAACCCTCTAGACTCAGGAGCGGGCCAGCAAATGATTGATCTAAACATAATGGGCCTTTTGGATACGTTGGACTATCTACCAGACCCTCTGGACTCAGGAGCGGGTTAGCAAATGATTGATTTATACCTGATGGCCCTTTTGGATACGTTAGACTAGCTGCTAACCCCTCTAGACTCAGGGGCGGGCCAGCAAATGATTAATCTAAACATAATGGGTCTTTTAGATACATTAGGCCAGTTGCTAAACTCCTAGGAACCTAACTCGAGTTAACAAACGTAGAGCTCCGGGCTACTAGAGTAATAATAAAGGTTCGATGAAGGTCTGTCGACGCTAGATGCTATTAATATTTGTCTTATTAGATACGCTCTTATAGATTAGACGCTAATATAAAACAAGATGCCTCGTCCTCCTCTATATAACCGATACACAACAGGATCAGAATCACGGAAATACGCGACTAAGCCACTTGTGATCTCTTTATAGCCGCTATCGCCAATTTCAGGAAGCTAAAGTGTGCCTAGTACTATTATTCCAATAACACCACCCCTCGAAGCAGAGCTTGTATATCTCAAGCGATCCGGCAAGACATCTGAGTACACTACTAGACCAGTCTATTTAATGTTCTCCTTTATAGTACTATTCGTGGCGATTCCAAAGCTACCGAGGGGCGGAAGGTCAACATTCTAAAGTCGTTAGTTAATATAATTATACGTTAAGACTTTATATAAATAATACCTCCTCAAACTCCCGAGCAATTTCAAGTGTCTTAGATGTCTATTTTAATCCCTCTAAGGTTTTCTTTCCCGCTACTAGCTTCCCTTCGCGTCGTAGATTATTAATCTCGTAATCAAGGCTTGCTCAAGTAGAGTTTACAACTTTTTCTACTACGCCCGGGCCCGACAATATCATCTCTATTGTCTATTTACTGTTTTAGAGCTTTAAAACCCTCTGTTCTCGATTTAAGGTTCGTGTATAGGGGGTTAAAGACTTAATGGCGGGGTCGGTGGGAGTCAACGTGTTAGCAAAATGAATCTCCTTACATGCGATAGCCGGGGAAATAGAACAGTACTTGGCAGGACTTATAGTTAGCATAGTAAATCTGAATAGAGAAAGTCCAACTCACAATATTTTACAAAAGTGCTGTTGTCGCGACCTAAAAGCAAGCCCTGCTCGACTGCACCTGCATTATCAAGGCTGCGCACCCCCCTCAGGAAAAGTAGCGTCATCTCAGCACATCATGTGATCTATTGGTTGCTACGGTAGCCGGCAGAGACCTTGTTAGTAGGTGCAAGCCTCATAAATCGGGATCGAATGTTTCTCGCCCGATTTCTGCAGTGTAAGGCATTCCGCTAATTCCCATCCTCACGGATCCGTTTTCATTAACTAAGATATCACAATGAAGGTGATGTCCGCGGCATATTTGCCTAAACGTGTTCACATACTACTGCTTGTGATATTCATAAGTGCTAGTATGCACACTATAATTGGCTTACCAAAATGAAGGGAATACCAACTCTAGTAATATATCACGACGACCAAGGAGCTCGTGTGAAATTGTTTTGTATTCTACAATAGTGATTTAAAATTTAGAGTTAGCATTTTGATGTTTTTATTTTAGAATGTAAAGGCTAGTTTTCAAGCTGTACAATTGCCCGACCATTATATAAAAAGACTCAAAGTTTTACTAATGCTTAGAATTAGTAGAGATACACTTGGCAAGTTAATTCAATTAGAAGAGAAAACAGCCTTAGAATCGCGCTAAGCCCATAGAATGAGTCAGTACCAGCATAAAATCAGTGCTAGCAACAGTTAAAAGTACGACCCCATATTGTCGGTTCTTCCTGTCCCCTTGAAATCGTTTTCAAAAACTTTCCCAATATCAAGGACCGTCTGTATGTGAGTAATAGACAAGCTTGTCTTGCTATGGTTTGCTAACGCATTTACTACACGTATTATATTCTTGATCTGTAGAGAGACATCGATTATTAAACAAACCTTCTTCGGCTTCCACTATAGACAACTTACCTGTCGACCATTAAGGTTCTATGTTACCAGATGTTCAAGTTCTTTAGCACTATAGGATATTACTACACCCTCTGTCTTTGTCAAAAAGTTATCCCAGATCGTTTTCCTAGTATTATATCCTAGGGGTTAGTAGGAAATTCCAATGTGTATTCTACTCTATATAGCGTAGTCGAAATCTTTTACCTAATTAGTCGCAAGTAGCATAATCCCTTGAAAATACTCAAGCTTGCGTAAAAAGACCGCGACAAGAGTATTATGCTGATGATTTTCAGACCGTTGGCGGAGAAATGCATCGGCCTCGTCAAGGAGTAGCAAGGCGTTCCAATAACTGGCTAATTCAAAAGTTTCCGCTAATTGCTTATCGAGGGTAGCCGGGTCATGGCTAAGGTTTACAGCAGAGACCTTAAGGTCAGCTTCAGTAAATGCTAGGTGTTCTCGCCATACTTACTGTAAAAAGGGCCTTGTGAAGGAGTTCAGAGAGTGCTTCAGCAGTCATTGTCTTTCCTACGCCAGGTGGCCCGCTATTGCGTGTGTTAGTATAGCTTCTATTTAGACTTAGAACTGGTTTACCTACTATAAAAGTATGTTCAGACCACGACCTTTGCCCTTAACAAAGTCATCAAATATACAGATTTTCTCCTATATTAAGTATTCGGTGGTCAGAGCTTAAATAAGCGTCTTTGACTTTGTTAGGATTACAAGTTGGTTAAAAATGGACTTATTCCAGCTAATGTCTGAGATATCAGCGACCGCAAACTCTACTATGAAGAGGTTAGTAACAGGCATATGAAAAGATAGAAGTACAATACTTACGCCATAAATGGTCTTCTAGACTAAAACCCAGCACAGTAGGACTATATATCAGAAGGTCTTCGGCATCTAGCCTATCAAGGTCTATACTCTTCTTAAGAGTAGATTTATCTAGCTATGTACTAGGATTATCGTCGAGCCAGAAGTACTTTGTTTGTAACTTTAGTATAAGGCTCTAACTCGGCGACTAACTAACCTCCTGTATCTACGGTCCTTAGATACCTGGTAGGCTACGGCCACTGTGAAGCTATGTTACAACTCCGCTGGCCACAGTAACCGTGATTCCACGACCCCCCCGGTCCTCACAGGGAAAACCCTTCCTAACAACGTTCTCTCTTGTCTATATCGCCCCTTCTATACTTCCGCGACTCCAAATCCCCAAAGACCCTAACTTCCCCACAAATCGTATGATTGTGTATATCCGGTATAGGCTAAGTGCCTTCTGTGGAATCTCACCTTGTCGCGCTAACCAAGGCCGTTATAGCCTATGATAACGCCTGGAAACAACTTCCTAACTTCAGCCCGTATCTTGCTTTGTCTGATTACACCTTTAGCCCCTACCTTTGTAGAAGAATATTAGGTTTTGCTACGCTACGGCAGCGATACGCTGTTAGTTAGAGAGCGACATAGGATTAGAAGAGGGCCTGTTTAAACATAAGATTATTAAAAAAGAATTAGCTAAGGACAAAGAGCTATAGGATCTTCTAAGACAAGGACGCTCTAGGACTTTACTATCTATATTTAACCAGCCATTTCCTACTACTGAGCTAAAAGTAACAATAGATCTCTGAAAGGTTCTATTATTACGTTTAAAGGCAAGGGCTAAGAGGGTAGCGAAGGAAGAGGAAATGAATATTTAGCGAGGAAGTCTTTAGGCTTGAAAATAAAAAGTCTATAGTCTAACTAGAGTAGTACTGTTCGAGTTCTAGGTATAGCCCCTTAGTTAAGAACTGTAAAGGTAGAAGAGGGAGAAATATTAGGAGCGAAGAATGAGCTCGTAGTAAAGGGACGATTAGATGAAGTTCTTAGACAGATAGATTGAAAAACTAGCAGCAACTAAAGTAGGAAATGTATAATACTATATTTAACAAAAATATTATAAATACTACTTATCCTTCTAAAGCAGGGGTTTGCTAACTTACTTATTCCTTATTATCTTAGGTATCTCTAAGCGACGCTTCACGCTTATCCTCTCCCCTTTAAACACGCTTCTCTCGACCAACGTTGAGACTCCCTTATTAATCATGCCCTAGCACCTTCTTGAGGAACACGTAGGTATATAGAGCTTGAGTTGCTGTATGTCCACCTGCGGGAGGATTCCTATTAACCTCGAGGCTAGATTATACTCCAGCGCGTACGTACGGCGCCCAGGGTTCTTTATAGGAAGGTTTTGAAAATCCAGCTCCAAGACTTGTTTTCTTTCATGTATGCTTACAAGCGCTGGTCGTCTAAGGGGTCCTATAGGATTTTCTTCCTTGTGCTTACTCGATCCTACTTATTACTCAAATATCTATCATTATTGTTATTAGAGTTGTAATCGCTGTCGCTCTCACCGCTCGTGTAAGGCTCAATTTCTCGCGGCGTAACCTGTCCTGCTATATTAACGGCCCTGATACGGTTTACCTTTGTCCGAGTCAAAACATTCGTACTACTAGACATAAGCCGGGGTGACGTATGCTAGCTAAAGCCAGTTACGAGGAACGAGTGTTACTGTAACGGCTTAATTGTAAAGTCGTCAATTTTCCCAACATAGCCAATATCCTCGACGAGTTGGGCAAGCTAGCTGAAAGAAACCCCTCGCCCGTCATAACCCTCCTAGACTATTGCTATGAAGGAGAAACAGTGTGAAGATTGCGGACGGAACGTAATTTCAGTTAGCGTTAGTAGAACATCTCCTGAAGGTCTACTACTACATTCAGAGAGTAACTCTACACCCATAGTTCCTGATATAGAACGCGCCGGCGACGGCAATTGGCCCTTAGCACTAGGAGCGGCAGTAGCTCTTAAGCCCGGACCAAATGGGGAATGTGACTTGGGCAAGCGCCTATAAGGCTTGGAGCGTAGGTTATGTTTGCGGGTAGACCTCTGCGGAAGACAGTGTTTACGCTTCTTGTACATTAGACTGTCACTAAATGAGGACGGTCGTTTCCGCTTTAAAGGAAGTGGTTCCTCATCATCGTTTAAGTCGGTGTCGTTAAGCTCATCGTTATTACGATTGGCGCTTACAACCCCGTCTTGACTTAGCTCTAGAGACGGATCGCTAGTAGGGAGTAACTACTACCGCTCGGCCGACCTTAGGCTTCCATCCTCCTTGCTAGATATATGGGTATTACTAAATTTCTCGGCTATCACCTCTACATTATTCGCTTCTTGTTACAGTCTCTCGTCTTCGTCATTAGCGTTGGCGTTAGCGTTGTCCTCGCCCTACTCCACCTCCTGCTAAGGGGCCGTCTCGGGGAAGTTATTAATATCATGCCATCTATCGGGACTACAAGGAGGGGCCGGAATTGTCGAGTCAACGGCAGTCTCTAGGCTATTAACAAGACCTGTATTAGGCGCTGCACTTTCGATACGAAGACTAACTTCTTCGGCTTCAGCTTCGGAGGTATTCGAATCGTCATTTCCTAGCAAGACAATTAGATCATCTACACCGTAGCAGGGGAAATTAGAGTCTGTTCTACGACAAAGGGTTATAGGCTCGCTCACTTAGACTCCCGCCTAAATCATCGCCTAATGCTGACCCGCTATAGTTAAGAGAGTCATCTCTCTTCCCTAAAGCGAACCCCCCGACTCCCCGGACCGTATTTTCCGGGCTCGAGTCCGCCGTTGTAAAGCCGTCCTTTTGTAGTGTAGTATATAATATCTCTTCGATGGTAGGGAAGTCGTCGCCGTCGCTGCTACTACAGAAGGTGCCCGTTCTAGCTAAAATTTCTATAGGTCAGCTACAATTGCTACAGCCAAACACCTCTACAGCTAAACGTACCTTGAATTTCAGGCCTTTGGCCTCTATTACTATTAACTACAGCTGGTGACGGTAGTCGGGGGGCATCAAGCGCTATACTGTTTGACCTAATGTGCTGGAGCTTCGTGGTAGGTTTGTAGTAGGAATCCGTTTTCTTAGAGCGCGAAGCAGTTGGCACATAATTGTATAAGATCGGGGCGAAAGTGGCCATCTCGAGTAGGTTGAAATTGATTAGGAGTAATTAATAAATGCTTAGCTTCCCGTTAGTTATACAACTAGACAATTAAAGATAGCAGAAACTAGAAATCAAAGAGTTTATATAGGATTTTCGTAAAACCTTGATACCCTCTCTAGCCCGCCGTATACTCCTACTATGCTCTTTCCCCCTCTTCTGATACAATCTTAAAAATGCCTTAATATTAATGCTGCCTATCTTACGCCGAGGAATCTACACTAGCTACAAGGCCTAGATACTATCCGATCTACATTCTTATACTGGAAGATGCCCATCCTCGACCAACTCTACTACGCTGTCTACCACGATCGGCCGATCTTGGTATATTTTCTTGATCACCGGCGACGCCGTGGAAATGTAGGAAATGAGGGGGGGATCGTATAATCGAGGATACCGTCGTATCTAGCCGTCTGAACGCTTGAGGCGGATTTGTCTCCCCCGTCGTCGGCGTCTCAGCTTCTAAGCATAAAGCTAGCACAATCTAATCGTAAGATCCGATTCAAGACTACAGAGGGGTATCGTGCGATCCTGCCTCTACAAATCAGCTCATATCTATACAATTAAGACAAATACAACATGCGCCCCGATAAGGGAGACTTACTATAAATCTGCTACCGCGTTATCCGCCTGATGCGCTACTAGGCAGAAGCAAGGCCGCGTTAACATAAGGCCTTTTTACAACTGGCTGTGGTGCCTGTGAGTAGAGGCCAAACCCGCGGCATCTCAACATCCGGAGGCGCTACTACGAGGGACGGTAATTATACGGCTACAAGGTAGATTGCGAAATAGGTTTAGACGCCTGCTAAGCTCGTAACTCGGCCAGTGTAAGATGGGCTAGGGAATGGTTCAACGTCGCAGCTGCTTAGGAGCATCGAGGCAGTAAAGGGCAATCACGGTTTATAGTCGAAGCTGCCCTACACCACCCTGACAGTGACCTTCAGAGCTACAGCGTGGCCGATCAGGGGCGCTTGGTAGGAAAATAGGGAGCGTCTAGGTAAAGGGGCTGAGTATGTATCAAGAGCGAGCACCGAGCGTTGTAGGTAGGTCGTTGGGCGGTTAGAGGAGAGAGAGAGGAGGGCAGCCAGCGAGGGGAAAACGGGACTCTTATACCCCGCGAAAGCGGCGATGGGCCCGTGCACGCGCCTTGCCTGATGCGGGCGGTCGCGGTTTCCTGATGCGGCCTTGCCGTCTGGTCGTTTACTTTATTAAGAAAGAGAACTTAAATTAATTTAATAAAACTTTAATAACTATAAAGTATTTTATTAACTTATATACTATTTTTATTTTTAAAAAAAGACTTATAATATATCTAATTACTACTTATATTATATACTCTAGCTTTTCTCTACTCTATTAGTAATACTTTAGTAGTACTCTAGCTTTTTACTCTAGCTTTTTACTCTAGCTTTTTACTCTAGCTTTTTATTCTAGTATATTAAATAAAAAAATAAACTAAAAAAGAATCTTTATTCTAGCTTTTTACTCTAGCTTTTTATTCTAGCTTTTTATTCTAGTATATTAAATAAAAAAATAAACTAAAAAAGAATCTTTAACTAAATAATCTTAGAATCTAGTCTCCTTTCTAAATATTAAATTAACTAGTAAAAGAACCTTTAACTAAATAAACTAGTAGCTTTTCTAGAAGGTAAATAAGCTTCTAGTATTAATACTTAGTATATAACTAGGCTTATAACTTATTATTCGGAATATAATAAAAGACTAGGAGCAAGAAGAGCTATATTTAAATAACTAGAAAGCTAAGTACTACTATAGGTAGGAGCCTAGCTTTATATAACTAGGTATATAGCCCTAGTATATACTCTTCCTTTATTATATACTCCTAGGTACTTTTATTCTATATTATATTAGTTAGCTCTATATTTCGTATAATAGAAACTACGAGTTAGTATATTAACTAATAATATTTAACTATTAGTTTATTACTATAACTAGGAATTATTATTCCTATAATTGTGTGTCACGAATCACGTGCTTACGTGATACTTGTTATAATTAGAGGCGCAACCCTCGACAGGCACATCCAGGTTTCTTATAACAAATAGGGATCGCTTAGGACAGCTAAGCGATCCAGGGATTTCTTTTGGTTATTATCACGTAACAAATAGGCGACTAGCCGAACGTGTCGACTATGTCGACCATATCGACCAAATCGGCCATGGTCGAGCTTGTCGACCATGGCGGCCATGAGTATAAAGGTTCTATATAAGACTAGCACGTCTACCATTAGATAGGAGCTTCGTGCTTAACTTAGTTATTAATCTTATTATATTATTTAACATCTTTGATACAAGTAACGAGTTCACTCCTAAGTGAACAACCCGATAGTCTTCTTCTTATCATAGTATACTAACCAGCGAACACCTAGCCAAGTTTAGTTAGCCAGTTTAAGTATTCGTTACACTTTGAGCACCTGCTTTAAGTCGAAACTATCACGATGGCTCTTACCACCCTAGTAGCAGGATCGGCCACCAGCCCCCAGGCTAGCCGAGTTAACCTCCCCGAAACCAGCGGAGGGACTGCTACGACAAATATTAATACTCCTCGATCAAGAGACGTCGACGACGACGACGACGACGACAGTATGCTAGATACACCTGACCCGTACAAGGTCGAGGCACTTGAAAACATTAAAGTTAAGATGCCTGATACGTACAACGGGAAGCGAACGGAACTTGACTTGTTCCTTCTTTAGATGGACATCTACTTTAACTTTAACAAAGAGAAGTTCGAGGACGATATAGCTTTCGCTCGATCTTCGCTGTCTCCTACCTTAGGGGACTAGCGCTAGAATAGGCCTAGCCTTACCTCGAGGATTACTTCGACAACAATAGAGGAAACATGACTGTAACCAAGGCCATGTTTAGGTCTTAGGGAGGATTCAAACAGGCGATTCGACGAGTCTTTGGAGACTTCGACGCTGTCCGTACTACGGTACGCAACCTTCTAGGTTTGCGACAAACCGGATCAGCTATCGACTACGCTAACGAGTTCTAGCGATATAGGAACAAATCAGGGTGGGACGTCCCTGCACTTATGGAATTATTCTAAAGGGGACTTAAGACGTATCTCTGTAAGGAGATGGCAAGATAAAACATAACCTTCTTAAACATTACAACTATGATTAAGACTGTTATCTAGTTAGACAACCGTCTTTAGGAATTTAGGAAGTTATCCCCAAAGTAGGAAAACTAGTCTAAGGGACACAAGCGGTGGAATCGTTCCTATTACGGAAAGGGCCGTGAAGTAAACGCTACCGAAAAGAAACCCTTCCCGTAGGAAGGAGGTCTTTCCTAGGAAGAACGTAACCGAAGACGCGAGTAGAACTTATATTACTCTTGTAGCAAATCCGGCCATCGAGCAAACGAGTGCTGCGCAAAGGATACGAAGAAACCCTGGAAAGGAACGAAGCAAATCAATGCTATAGCTAGGAAAGAAATAGCTATACTTAAAAAAAGAATGTTAACTAGCGACGAACTCGAGGAAATGGGGATCCACACCTAGCTCGAGAACGACTTAGAACTTAACGAGTACTACGCTACGAGATCTGACGATGAACACTCTCTGCCCCTCCAGTTACAAGGGAATGAGCGGCACGAGTCCGACGAGTTAGAATCGTTAAGATCATCAGATAGCACCTCAGAGGACGAATATAATCCGTCTAAACAGAACCCCGAGGTCGGAGAAAATTAGACATTTATTAGGACCTTTATGTTAGGCAATAGATAGGTCTACATAGACGGGCTAAAGTCAGACTTCTGGAGCCCGCATGCCACTCATAGCGGCGAGCCAGTCACCTTGACCGCCTATGAGGTGACAGATTGTAACGACTATTAGATAACTTTCAAAAGTATCCCGTCAGGACAAATGGTCATTAAAGCCACTGAGCGTTACGACGAGAATGACTTAGATGACGAACCTTAAGAAGAGGTATATCTAGAACTACTGCCACAGGTCGGAGACACCTGGAGGGTATACGACATAACTCCACAGACTAGCGAATGGAGATGGGTAAGCGAACTAGAGTTTGTTAGTTAACCTAAGCTAAACTTCGTAGGAGACCTCCCGAAAGTATAGTTAGACCTATACGTAGATAGAACGTATACAGTGGAACGGGTAGACGAGATAGGAGTCTTGTTCTTACCCACGAGAGGTAGAGATAGACGTCTATTCCTGGTTCGCTACGCTAGCTAGGATAAGGAAATCTGCGCCACTTCCGGAGACTAATAGTTAGTAGTAACTACGGTTATACGAGGGAAGGAACTCCGAGTAATAATAGACTCGGGAGCTATAGGAAACTTCCTTTCCCCGAACTTAGCTAGGAAGCTAAACGTCCCTATTAGGAAGACGGTACCCTACTAGTTAACGGTAGTAGACGGGACGGAAATAGGTTACTAGAACGGAATAATTAACTAGAGTACTATTCTAACGAAAACTACTATCGACGGATACTGTTTAGATATATAATTTGATATTGTTGAAATGGGAAGTAAGGAAGCGATTCTTGGTATGCCTTGGATTAGAGAATATAATCTAGATATTAATTAGAAGGTAAGAAAGATTACCTTTAGTTGTTGTAGTTGCGAGGGTTCGTACGAATAACTATAAGGCCGGAACGAAGTTTACGCTACTTCTTCTAGAGAGCCCGGACACCTAGGAAAGGGTCCTCTATAGGTCGGCGAAGGAGCTAATTTAGAGTTACCTATATAGTATAGAGAATTTAAGGATCTGTTCGAGAACCCGGAGGACATACGTGCCCTTCCTAAACATTGCCTATAGGATCACAAGATTAAACTAAAAGAGGGTTATAACCTTAGGAAGTAAAAGCTTCGACCTTATAATTAGAGGAACCTTTAGCTACTCGAGGAGTACGTTAAGGAGGGAATTAAGAAAGGATATATTCGGAAGTCAGAGTTACCGACCGCTTCGAACATATTAATCGCTAAGAAAAAGGACGATCTAAAAGGTAGAGCTTATATTGACTACCGAGAAGTCAACAATGCTACGGTTAAGGACGCTTATCCGTTACTAACCGGCTAGTACTTGCGAGACAAGTTAGGCCGAGCTAAGATATTTACCAAGCTCGACTAACGAAATGCTTTTAGCTTGATTAGGATTAAGCCGGGAGATAAATAGAAGACGGCATTCGTCTTGCTATCAGGACTCTACGAGTATAATGTGATACTATTTAGACTTACGAACGTACTAGCTACTTATCAGAGACAAAACAACAGTATTCTAGAAGACCTTCTAAGAGTGACTGTTATCTATTACCTAGACAACATTCTAGTATATTTAGAACGGAAGGAAGACTATTAGGGACACGTTAGAGAAGTCTTGCAGAGACTCGCTACCGTAGACTCCCGCCTTAAGTTATCGAAGTACGAGTTCGGAATAACTCGTACTATCTTCCTTAGATATATGATTAGCCCTAGTCAAATAGAAGTTAACCCGGACAAAATCAAGGCAATCGTAGAATAGAAATCACCCGAGAACGTTAAGGACGTCTAATTATTCTAGGGATTCGCTAACTTTTGTCGACAGTTTATAGCGGACTATGCCGGATTGTCTAAACCCCTAACGGACTTGACTAGGAAAGATAAGACATTCTCCTAGGACAAGACAACAGAATAGGCATTTTAGGAAATTAAGAAGCAATTCGCTAAGGAGCTAATCCTTAGGAATCACAACGTCGACAAACTAAGTACTATTAAGACAGATGCTTCGGACACTGCTATTAGAGCTGTATACTTATAGCCTAATAAGAACGGGAAGTTAATACCTGTCGTATACTTCTCGAAAACATTAGATTTAGCTTAGTAGAACTATAGTATCTTTGAGAAAGAACTCCTCGCTATAGTCCTGGCTTTAGATCATTGGAAGATTTACCTTCAGGGTACAAAGTACTAGGTAACTATCCTAACTAACTATAAGAATCTGAAAACATTTATAACAACCAAGGAGCTTAGTAATAGAAGGCTCGCTAGGTGGTCGCAAATCCTCGCAGGATATAATATTGTGATTCGTTATATTAGTAGAACTTTAAACGCGCGAGCGGATGCGCTTAGTCGGAAGCCCGGCTACGAAGGAGATAAAGAGTACAAGAAAATGGCAATCTTAAAGACTCTTGAGAACGGAGACCTTGCTCCTACGATTCACGAGATCGCTACTACAGGGAAAGGACCCTAGGACGACAAAATCAGGGTAGCTTAACTAGAAAACGGAATCGAGGAAACAAAGAACAGCAAGATCTAGGTCCCTAACTTATACACGAAGGACTTCATCGCGGAATACTATACGGCACCGGCCTATGGTCACCAGGGAGTTCGCCGAACTCTCTAACGAATCAAGCGGAGCTACTACATCGATAGGGTAGCTACCGTAGTTAAGGAAGTGTTAGCGGAGTGTGATACCTATATTAGGAACAAGGCTTCCCGCCATACACCTTACGGACAGATAGGCACTACTCCGATACCACTAACCCCTTGGAAGTCGATCTCTTAGGATTTTATTGTAAAATTACCGAAATCCAAGGATCCGATGACAGGTGTCGAGTACGACTCGATCCTAGTTATCATAGAAAGGCTAACGAAATACATAATCTTGGTACTATACAAGGAGTTAAGTACAGCCGAGGAATTAGCATTTGCATTCCTTAAGGAGGTAGTCTCGAAACACGGACTACTAGAAGAGATTATCTCGGACAGAGACAAGCTCTTTACCTCATTGTTCTAGACAGTACTCACGGAGCGCTTAGGAGTAAAAAGAAAGCTGTCGATAGCATTTCACCCACAGACAAATGGAGGGAACGAACATATGAATTAGGTAGTTGAAACATACCTTCGTTGCTATGTGAATTACTAATAGGACGATTAGGTCGAACTACTACTACTAGCAGAATTCGCATATAATAGCTCAACAACGGAAACAATACTTGTTATGCTATTCTACGCTAACTTTAGGTATAAATTAGAAGCGTATCGAGAACCATTGGCTACGACAATAGATAACTAACTTGCCCGTATCCAGGTCTCGAAGATCAAAGGGTTATACACAGAACTCGTAAGTAAATTGTAGTTCGTGGTAGAAAGAAACGCGTACTACTATAATAAACGACGTAGTTAGGAGCCAACGTTAAAAGAGGGGGATAAAGTCTACCTTGTATAGAAAAACATTAATATAAGGAGACCGAGCAACAAACTAGACCATAAGAAACTCGGACTATTCAAAATCAAGAAAGTCAGAGGACTATTAAATTATAAATTAGTACTACTAGAGACAATGAACATCTACCTAGTATTCTACATATCCCTGCTCGAACTAGTACTACCGGGAGCACTACTAGCCCTACACACAGAGATTCAACTAGTTAACCCAAACGCCGAATATAAGGTCGAGAAGATTCTTAACTATAGGGTTATCAGAGGACAGATTAAGTACTTGATTAAATAGTTAGATTACCTATATTCGGAAAACACCTAGGAACCTAGAAAAAACATTACCTAGTACTCGGAGGAACTTTAGGAGTTCCACCGCCGAAACCTAGGGCGGCCTACATCTTAGGGTCACCTGAGAGGGCCTCGAGAAAGGACGGGTCGAGACCCGGGTCGGGAAAAGGGTTAGAAGCACTAGGAGCTAAAGGAACAGCTGCCTCCCTCTGCTTCTTTTCTTCCTCTTCTCTCTCCTTCTCCTCTAGCTTAGCCATAGAGTTTAGACCGGAACGAATCAGCTCTTGCTCCCTTTCGTTAAGCTAACGCTATAACTTCCGCAAACGAAGAATTTTGGTAGCCGCCTCTTACTAAGACTACTAGGCTCGCTCTTCTTCCTCCTTTAGACTTTTCCGTTGTCGATCGATCGACGACCAGTCGGAAAGTGAGGGCATTCGATTTCGCGATTTAACATCGTAGGATTTCTTCTGTCTAGTACATTCGGAGCACTTGTTCGTATCCGAGGCAGTAGCTAAGGCTATGTATTTTCGACCAGACCTTTCGCATTGTGTACATAGAGCTATTTCTTCGCCAGACTTGTTAATACGCTTTGTAAGTTCGATCTAACGCTTGTGTTCTAAAGCACGAGTAGTGTTCATGGTGAAGGGAAAGGGCTGGCCATCTTCCGACGATATTTCCATAGTTATACTTAAGCTTGGGGACCAAGCTAAGCTAAAAAGGGGATAGTGTCACGAATCACGTGCTTACGTGATACTTGTTATAATTAGAGGCGTAACCCTCGACAGGCATATCCAGGTTTCTTATAATAAATAGGGATCGCTTAGGACAGCTAAGCGATCCAGGGATTTCTTTTGGTTATTATCACGTGACAAATGGGCGACTGGCCGAACGTGTCGACCATGTCGACCATGTCGACCAAATCGGCCATGGTCGAGCTTGTCGACCATGGCGGCCATGAGTATGAAGGTTCTATATAAGACTGGCACGTCTGCCATTAGATAGGAGCTTCGTGCTCAACTTAGTTATCAATCTTATTATATTGTTTGACATCTTTGATACAAGTAACGAGTTCACTCCCAAGTGAACAACCCGATAGTCTTCTTCTTATCATAGCATACCAACCAGCGAACACCCAGCCAAGTTTAGTTAGCCAGTTTGAGTATTCGTTACATTGTGAAGGTTCGATTTCGAGTTTTATAGTGAATGGATTCGCTTGAGTGAATAGGGGTATTCGGTATTCCGTAGCTATTTAGTTAGTTCCACCGCGAGGAGTTCTCTCCTTCTCTCCTTGCGGACAATCTAATTAATACCCTACCCTAACAATAATACTAATTACTTAAATATAACTTACGAAAGTTTAATACTTCTTTTTAATAATAAGCTATAGTTTTATATTACTATTTAATTTCTATAAATATAAAAAGAAAAGAGGTTATTCTTAGTATTACTATATAATAGTAAATAATTATTAGCTAGCTCCGAGCGTAGTTACTCCTTCGGGACTAGTATGCTTTACTAGCATACTTTAGTACCTATAAGTACGTAGGTACTTAGCTAGCTATACTTACTTCGGTATATAACCTAAGACTTAGTTATTACCCTTAGTAATATAAGTCTTTTATATTATACTTTATTAATAATAAGTTAAACTAATACTTAGATATATATATTAGTACTAGACTTTAATTAAGTATTACTATACCTTTATTTTAGTCTTTTATTCTAGTAGATATAGATTAATAAATAATATACGAGGGTAATAAGTATAAATATATATATATATATTTAGATTTATATTCTTTCTAAACGCGAAAGAGACTAAAAAGAAACGTATACTCTATAGTAGATATATATAAATAATAACTTAGTTAAGTTAAGGCTTAAATACTTAGAAATATAACCTAGTAAGTTATCTAAACTTTTTTATAGAGAAAATATTACTAAAGTAAATTTATTTATTCTATTTTAAATATACGTTTTCATAGCCTTTCTTATATTTAGAAAGACTATTATAGTAGTATTTATTTATTATATTCTATTCCTTATTCTATTTACTTATTCTATATTACTTTAAGATATAATAGAAGCTTATTATAAAATAGATTATAATAGTACTAAGTGTCACGGAGTTAGAGGAACTAGGGTCAGATCACGTGTAGCACGTCACGTGCGTCACGTGCGTCACGTGCGTGCTACGAGGAATCGTGTATATAGGCTCTTGTTCCTCTAGGACTCTCTTCCCTCCTTACTTAGTTGTTCGCTCTTTATAGTAGTGTTCGGTTTAACTTAGTATTCATTATAGCAAGCAGTGGTTCACTCTACACGTTCATACTAAGTACTATAATAGTAACCCTAGTTCTTTAGTAGTACTATAGTAATTAGTATATAAAATATTCTATAGTATAAATATACTAGAACGCTACCTTATAAGAGAACCCGGGGTTTTTAGAATAGTTATATAACTATTATATTAAACAGATATCCCCTAAGCGGTAATAATCCTCTCATAGGAGATGTCAAGAATCACGTGCTCACGTGATACTTGTTATAATAAGAGGCGTAACCCTCGATAGGCACATCTAGGTTTCTTATAGCAAATAAGGATCGCTTGGGATAGCTAAGCGATCCAAGGATTTCCATTGG
Organism: Hymenoscyphus occultus; assembly: GCA_900536445.1. Lineage (NCBI taxonomy): Eukaryota > Fungi > Ascomycota > Leotiomycetes > Helotiales > Helotiaceae > Hymenoscyphus > Hymenoscyphus occultus. Next base: position 58,843 of record UNPT01000103.1, read on the forward strand.
TTATTGTCACGTGACCAAAGGTCGCTAGACAGGGCGACCAGGCTAGCAGTCTAGCAGCGACTGCAAGACCAGGCTAGCGGGCTAGCACACGAGTATGAAGGTTCTATATAAGACTGGCACGTCCGTCATTAGATAGGAGCTTCGTGCTCAACTTAGTTATTAATCTTATTATATTGTTTGATATCTTTGATACAAGTAACGAGTTCACTTCCAAGTGAACAACCCGATAGTCTTCTTCTTATCCTAGTATACCAACCAGCGAACACCCAGCCAAGTTTAGTTAGCCAGTTTAAGTATTCGTTACAGGAGACTGTAGAGCAGTAGGAAGGGGGCAGGTTGAACAGTGTGTATTAGACTAGAGAGAGAAGAAGGTCGAGGCTCCAGCTCGGCCTTATACACCTGCACCTGGCTAGTGCGCCACCATTTCCAATCGGGACTAGCTACACCTGTACTCTAGATACATCGTATTCCAGAATTCCTTAATATATTATATAATAATTTTAAAAAAATAAGTATTAGTAAAAGATAACTAGCCCTTAATTATTATATTATACTTCCCTTCTTAAACTATTATATTTAGTAATAGTTTTAGTATAATTAAGGATTCCTTAATTATTTCTACTAGTAATTATTACTCGAGGAATAATACTTCTCTAAGTTAATTATTTATAACTGTGAACGTGTGGAGTGAACCACTGCTTGCTATAATGAATACTAAGTTAAACCGAACACTGCTATAAAGAGCGAACAACTAAGTAAGGAGAGAAGAGAGTTTCAGAGGAACAAGAGCTTATATACATAATGCCAGCGGCACGCACGTGCCGTGCTACACGTGATCTGACCCTAGTTCCTCCAACTCCGTGACAATAACTATCCCGGGAGCGTTCTAATAACGTTATAATAGTATTCTAGAACTATTCTACGAGCGTTACCTAGCTACTAGGTAGGTTATACGCTAAGACTAGGAATACCCTTACTTAAGAAAGGTACTTACTTACCCTTACTCTTACCCTTACCTATACTAGCGTAATATATATATACTATAATCGTACGCAGAAGCGCCTATAATACGCGCTCGTTAAAATTTCCCGAATCGACCGATTTTAAAACCTAAATCTATATAGTATTAAGGTTAAGCCTATAGAAGTAGTACTAAGTACTTATATTTATTTATATAACCTCTACTTCTCTTATTATTTAAGAGGGTTTATAAGAACTATTCTAGAGTTATCCTAGGATATTTATAAGAGATAACTATTCTCTAAATTCAAATAGTTATAAGTAGTAATAATCGTAGAATAGTTATATAGAATAACAATTAGCTACTATACTAATTATCCCTTAGAACGATTACTAAGTCGAAACGCTCCTAGAACGCTCCTAGAACGCAGGCTGATTAGTAACGGGCATGCGACCGTCGCAAAAACCCCGGGCTCTCCTATAAGGTAATTAATTCCTGTCTTTTAACCTGTCTTTCCCATGCATTTGTATATTTTACCTAGAGGATATGGGCTCCATTGGGCCACTTGCCGCTCAAGTGGGAAAAAAAGGCTGAAAATACGAGAAATGTGATTGTAGGCGCAGAAGCGGCATAATAGGGGGTAGTAAGAAGTGTTGACCCACCTTCTTGATTATTGGATATTACTTTTTATATAAGGTGAGGTTATGATTGTCGATTTGACAGACTTTTCGAATACTATATGCTATCTTGCATACCAATTAATACGGTACTGTTACAATAGTCTAGTTGACCCAGAGTCTATTCCGGCGATGACCATAGCACCGATGACTGGCAAATAACCATCAGAACAAGTTATTATGGGGTCGACTGATTAATCTCTGGCGCCTGGTGTTCAAGACAAGCCTCGTATATTTATGGGAAGTTACATATTTGAAGACTGGCAGTATTTGCAATGGTGAGCCATAATTGTCTATCACGAGTATCGCCAGTAATAAGGCACAATAAAATAGAACGAAAGCGAGCTCTGAGTGGCCACTCGCTTCGGGAAGGGAAGGGAGGTATTGTAAGGTAAATCGAGTTAGTCTAATTCTAAATGTAGAGGAAAGATAATTATAGCGAAAGAGCTCTAACTTAGAAGCGTTAGGGATGGGGAGAGCCACTATATTTGGTAACGACATGATTTACGAGCCATCATACACGGATCGCCGATACGGTATTGAAAGTTCGTCAGGAAAACGGCTAAGAAGGATGTTAGGGGCATCAAGTCCCAAGGCTTTCAGTTTGAACCTTGATGGCCAGGAGAAGGAAGGGAGCGAAATAATTCAGAGCAGGTATCAACTTTCTTAAAATAAAGGTAGACGGGTAGACCGACAATTACTGAACATGATAAGTATACTAATGGGACTCAGGATTTTGTCCATGAGGAGGATCATTCTTGAACGAGCGAGCGGCCGAGAATACGACCTATGAAGCCTCTAATCAAGCATAGGGTTGATTATCAATTTAGTACATACTTCGTCCCAGGCGAAATAAATGTAGGGTTTTCAGGGGTTTTAACCCTGTTCTCCACTAAAACCACCCTAGCAAACCTACATTTATTTCGCCTGGGACGAATTATAGTGAGAGAGGACAGATAATTAGCCTCAGCCTCAGCCTCAGGTGATGGCAGATTCTGTCAACTTTCACTATTGTACTAGGGGGGGGGTGCTTGCCACCAGGAGCTTGTTATCAGGAATCGAACCCGACCTACTCCCCCCTCCTCCTCGATATTGGTATATTTTGCGGCTTAGTAAAGGTAGGCCTCGACTATTTCAACAAAGGGGATGATCGCACTTCCACCTGCCTATTCCTCGAAACGCCTCCTGGTTCTTGTTTCTTGTTCGTCTCGCTACTTATTGGAATTCATGGCCTTTTGAAGCCTCTAATCTCTGCACAAAACTTGTCTAACACAAAAATTTGAGAAGATTAATTCTGTAGGAAACGATTATTTGCACGGGGATTGGTCGCATAGGTAATTTAAGTTGGTCCTGGTTCAAATTATGTAGAAAAGGAGCTAAATACAGTCGTCTGCCACGATTGTTTTCGGCCATAGCGCACGCTATGGCATATATGGACAGGTCACAACTCGACAAATAAGGCAGACACAAGTTAGAAACAGTGTGATGTCTGCCGGGCTCACAGTAAAACTGACGATTCATATCGAATTGAATATACGACTTCTACGGGATTATAACAAAAGAACCTTGAAGCTATTCGCAACCCTTCTGGACAATGATATTAAAGCTACTTTGAGCACCAAAACTACTAAAAGACAACGTAAGTTAAGTTGTGATAACCTTTTCTGCGATGTTTTGCTGTAAGACAAAACCCCGCCATACGTTATGCGATCAATTTGAGCAAATGACACGATGATATCCAAACACTCAAGTCTCAATCTGATTTGCGATTTGGCAAGAGTCTATTTGGCAGCATGCAAAGTCGGGAACGGGTCTAAATTTAGTTTATTCCTTCGGAGAATATTTACGGTAACCGGCCTGAATTGTAACCAAGCTAGCCAAGCAACGCGTTCGAGAAGGCTTCGCCGTTATGGGGTTTTTTCCGGAAGAATTCGATCATCTTTTTCTCTGTATAATTCCTTGGCATTTGGGGCTCAAACTTTTAAGTGGGTGTACAAGACTTTGCATCGTCTACCGGGGAACATTCCGTATAAGACAGATAGCCTTATCTTTGCTTCTTGGTACAAAAAACCTTTTATCAGCCCATCGAGTTTTGACGGTACGGACCGTACTTGGGTAGTTTATGTTTCGCATTCATACCCGTAGTTTGAGCACTACAGTAGTGCTGTTTACTCTTACTCCACCTTTAACATACTCTTACTTAGGCAATACAAGTTCAAAAAGGTTCGTTTGAAGACTAGAAATATTCCGCATTGTTATAATATAATCGTGAGTACTCTAAGCAAATTAAAAAAATATACTTGTTGTAACGCGTTGCGTGGGAGTGATATAATAGACCAATTACATAACCGTTATTAACCAGTAGATTCATTACCTGATAAACCAAGTGATTCGCATTAATGGGGAGCGTGACTACCGAGAGTTACCACGGCCATGGGTATAAATACTTGCGCTTGGTAGTGCCATTTGTGGAGCTAAGGTTGCCAAGTTTCCATACAAAACGTGAACAAACATGTGCTTAGCCTTCGAGTTTCTACGAAGTACACGCAAAGGGAAAATTAAGCAAAGAGGATAGCCGATTGATGTTAATGCCGCCGCTTGTCATGCAGATCATATGTGAGAAAAGTCTATAACGCCTAGAGCTGAGTCTAATTCCCTGGTTTCGCTAAAAATCAGGGTGAGACATACTATTATCTTGCAGGGTGCGAATCCAAGCTGGCCCATTATATGGTTAAGAACAGGATGAATTATGTAGACATACATTCGTGCCTCATTAACCTATCGTTGCCGATACCTCCATTCTCTTACGGTTCATTGTTGGATTGAGGTCTATAGATGTTACAAATGAACAGAAAATTTAATACAGTTCAAGGTTTAGACATACTATATGATGTTGAAGTCACAAATAAGTACTGAAGTCATAACTTTACAAGAATGTTTTGGGATTTGTTCACGCTCTGCCTGGCTGGGAATTCTGCCGCTTGTCACCGCCCTTTCTCTCGAAACTGATTGATTAGAGATCTTGCGGTCAAAATCTCAGATATGCGACAGTAGTAGATCTAATATACAAAAAATGCTAGGATGTGTGGGTGGAGTAGTAGAAGTAGAAGTTGGCAAGAATACTTTTAACCGCTCAGAGAACAGCTTTTCTAAGGGTCGCTGGGAAGAAACCTTCGACCACCACGAGAAGCTCCCACTCATCGCAATCTTCTCCCCATGAGAAGAAGGGCTTCTGGAGAGTAGGACTCTCTATTTTACACTGCCCTAGACTCTACCTACACACCCTAGCACCTTTGTAGAAATTCAATTTGCTATAGTAATTTAACACTTATCAGACCTGCTAGAGGACTCTTTTCAAAAATAGCCACAGCTTCGTACTAATACTTCGTCCCAGGCGAAATAATTGTAGGTTTTTCAGGGGTTTTACCCTGTTGCCAACCTTAGCCACCCTAGAAAACCTACAATTATTTCGCCTGGGACGAAGTACTCGCAAGTTCACAGCTTGCTTTAATCATGTTTATGAAGTATCTAGGAATAAAAACGGATCCAGCGCTCAAGGTTGCCGGTCACGCCTTACGGGAATAAAAGTTAATAAAACACAGATCTAAAGAGTCTTGAGAAACATGCGCACGCCAAGTCCAGCCCACGGTAGAGATAAATACCAAGTCCTTGGAGAAGAAACGTGGAAGTTTCTAAGGAGCATCTTTGAAAATCAAACTTTCCTACCACAGGCACGGACCTTTGCGAAGTATGCGGTACTACAGACAAGTATGGAATGTTCAAAATGAATATATAACAACCAGAGGTTCCAGTCCAAAAATTTCTTCTCCATCCTTTTCGTTTTCCGCTTTTTGCTCTTTTTGCATTCTTCTTCTTCTTTCTTCACTTCGCAACCCACACTCGTTTAAACACACTCGTTTATTGTAACCTTTAACAAACCTTTTTGTCTCTTTCAGAACAAAACAGCAAATTATCTTTTCAAACGCAAACATGCAGTTACTCAACATTCCAACCGCTATTCTTCTCCTTGCTTCCGCTTTGTCGGTCACTTCTATTCCAGTTGGGTAAAGACTTCTAGCATCCGGTTGCACTCTACATTATCTAACTTGAAACTAGAAGTGGAGATGTAGCACTTCAAGCTCGTGATGTGCCAGTTGTCAACGTCGCCGACGGGCAAGAGTTCGCCAAGAACTACAGAAGAGATGAGAATACTCTCGAAGCCCGCGATGAAAAGCCGATACTCCCAGCCATTGCTAAGGTTCTCGCAAAGCCAGTTGTTGCTCCTACCAAGTGGGTAGCTACTGCTGTCAAGAAGGTCACTGGCAAATCCAGATACTCTCGCCGTGACGTTGAGGACACTCTCGAAGCCCGCGATACCGAAACCGACGAGGACATGAAAGTAGCCAACGACGATGCCGAGGACAGCGACGACAGCGATGCAGAAGATTCCGACGTCGAAGAGGATTTGGAAGAGTAAGCGCTCTGAAGCTTATTCGAACCAGAAGGTCTGGCAGGGGAAGGAAGGGGTAAAGAGGCCCACTCATATCGATTGAAACGACTCGGTGCTTGAGGAAGGGCCAATTGCAGTTGCAGTCAATAGGGTTACGAAGCGGAACTCGCTCACTCGTGAGCATCCTCTGTTCCGTCAATGCCTGCTTGTTTTTGTGTTTTTGAGATAAATTGAAATATACACTGTTTTGTGAAAAAAAAATATCTTTGGTTGCATGTAATATTTCTTCTGTGATAATTGGTTGGTCTAACGAATAGCATCTCCTAGTTGCTACAATACTATGCTTTTAGCAGTTTTACTTCAATTGAACAAAGCCTTTCGCCATAACTTATCCCTCCCAGACGCCAAAGTGCCAAGTACACGGTGCACTCCAAAGTGGATACGATAACTGGGCCAAGTTGAGGCTCAAATGCTTGGAAAGGCTGCTTAATTGGCTAAACGATTTTGCTTTGCGGGGAAAATGTCAAAAAGGTGGACACCTTTACTCCGCATTAGAGCCACTTTGGAGTGCACGTTGCACTTGGCACTTCGGCGTCTGGAAGGGATATATGTATAATAGAACAATATCAACTGCTATTTATCTTATTATCCTTTCCAGACTACGGGGGATCAGGTGTAAACGCGCACTCGAAAGCTCACATACGGGGACTAGTTAATCGAGCCAAATTGAGATCCAAATACTTGGCAATATGGCTTTGTTGGCTGTACGGTTTTGTTTCACAGGGGAAGATTTTGTGACTGAATACTTTTACTCTCCACGCTTTTTATCTTCTACACCATAATCTGGCAAAAATATCAGAAACGGATCAAGATTAACATAGCAATTAATATGGACAGATAGTAACAATACTCGGAAATGAGGGAATGAGGACTAGCGAGCGGGTTTGAAAGGTGGGTTTGGCAGGATTAGGACTCGCTACTCGAGTAGAAGCGTAATAGTGCTAAGCGAGCTAGTAGAGACAACAAAAGAAAACAGATCACAGCCAACGTCCAACATTAGGTAGCTAAGATTTTATAGAGTTGATAAGGTTATATTGAAATTCTAGGTAGGCTTGACATAAGAGGGCGATATTCATCGGCTGAAAAGATTCGAAAGTGTAACGGGCATTCATCCCTGTTTCACTAATTCCTAACAGTGAGATTGTCCATTTCGGAGGTCCTATCTAATTCACTGAGTTCCTGTGGTGAAAGAGAAGAATTAATTTTCCTATCAGGTCCTGGTTCGTATGTTCTAACAGAGAGCTTGTTCTGTGCAATTTCCTCTTCCGTGTCTTTGGTAATTGTAACTTTAACACCAGCAATCGTCCCTCTATGTCGTGTTCTAGTAATCCCTCTCGTGCAATATTCCGGATGATTGTCATCCATACATTTTCGATACAACCCCTCGAACTTTTCCTCAAGTTCCGAGGACGATTTTCTTAATATCTTGTTGCCTTTCGAATCCTGTGAAAGAATTACCAACATCTCGTTTTCGATTATGTCGAGAGGGTCATGGATGAAATTTCTGCAAGTAGTTCTGCTGTGAAGATCGTCGAAACACCATAAGAGAATTGACACGAAAGTCATCACGGCGGACAGGGACGAAAATAACTTACAAGTTTCACTTCTTCTTTTACTTGAGCAATATATTGCTTCTTTGTGCCAGTGGTCTGTCCAACCGGGCTGATTTGTGCCTGGTTATCAGCTATCGCTCCCTCCATTTCAAGAATTGCGAAGAAATCCCCGCTTCGCATGCCATTTTTATTTGGAAACTCCTCACATCGGCTGTCTTGAAAATCCTCGAGTCCTTTCTTGCCACCAATAAGCCAAGTAAACATCTCGAGGTATAGGCATCCTAGAGTCCAAACTTCGTACGAATGATTGATCTTGCCGCCTTCCACATCACGTTCTAGAGCTCGGTAAGAAGCGGGCACCCGAGGCACTTTGTCTTGTGGAATGTTCGACCTGCTAAACTTGCTGTTGAATGCCGTTAAGCCCATATCGGATATCACGAGAATACCCCAAGGATCATTCGGGGATGAGAATCGAAGGATGGTATCAGGTTTTATATCGCCATGTCTTCCATATTTATGAATATTTTTGCCATGGAGATATTTTGGGATATGTATTATTGCTACTCATGTAAAGCTCTACTATGAAATATTTCATCCAGACTGACCCGATGTGAAAGATTAGCAAAACGAACCGGGGAAGTGTCATTTGATGGCGTGAAAAAGGCTCATCCAAATGATTGGCTCGACCGTCTTGATGCAGAAATGCCTGAACGCTCGAATACACTGAAAGCAATGGGGGTATCATTGAATGAGAAGTCTGAAGTTTCAGGCCCAGTCTCTGGGAGTACTCAAACTCGTCAGCGAAGAAGTGTCCGAACACTACCTTTTTCGCAACTCGCATTTCGGCACATCACCCAAAGATTCCACACTCATCGTTCAATAGCTAGAGATGTTAGTCGAGCACATATCCCAGTATTTTCAAGCTCGGAGGTACTAATGGGGAATCCTGAAGAGAGGCACCACCCTGCCAATGGTAAATATTTTCAGGCCAACCTTATCAAAAGTCCTACTCAAAGTCAACAGAACTCGTGACTAATTACAACCGCAGTTTACAATTGCCGTACTTCAAATGCATGGGATATGGATCTGGCCCTTACAGCTACCTATTTCCCTCATTCTGGTTTGACCTTTGCTATTCTTTTTGGCTGTCCGTTTTCTGTCGAAGAGGAAATTATAAAACGACTGTCTTTTGCTACAGCCGAAGCTTCACATCCGCTGCTCATGCCTGGAATATTTGCAGAGCTTGAAAGAAAGAGGTATGTGCATATCGTAGAGGGAACAATTGACGAGATTGAGACCAAAATCTTTGAGCTGGACTTTCAGAATAAGGAGAGATTGCCGAAAGATGAAGCGGGAAAACAGAATCAGGACAAGAGATCTGCTTGGCTAGCCACGTCGTACCTCAGAAATGGACTTGTGAGTTGGAATACGCAACTTCAAAAATGGCTGGACAAGCGGAAGAGCTCAGCGCCACAGTTTTCAGACCGATGACATTCGAAAGGACTGCGGGACAGCCCAAAGCGCTTCTCAAAATGCAGCTCCATGCTAAAGAGCATGAAATTAATGAATCCGGAAGTCTTCCTTCGATTGGGCTTCAATCATCGGGATACCCTTGCGGGCAACACACAACTGATGAAGAGCATGTTCTAAAGGATATTGAACATGAGTCGCCTGAGGTTCAACATGACTCGAAAACGTTTAATACCCTTCAAGAGACTGAAGTATTCCGAGAGAGGATGCGGCGAGTGGGACATAAGATCAAGGATCGAATACAGGCTATAAGTCATGAATATGATGAAAAAATCAGGGATTGCACAATGAGAGTGGATGGAATGGCCATGGCAACACAATGGGTATGTCCGTCTGACTCCATAGATCCAGTGCACGAGCTCACAGCCGTTATTCACACGGCGAAACAAATGTTGAAATTGCTTTGGCCACCCGGCGTGAAGGCAAACATATGCGGTCCATTGCATTAGTGACTATAGTGTTCTTACCCGGAACGTTTTTCGCGGTACGTGGTGTTACCTTTCTCCCTGTGACATATTGTGCTAACACCGGTACCTACCCAGAGTGTCTTTTCGATGATCTTTTTTTGATTGGTCCAGTAATGCAGTTGTTTCCAGTTACATATGGATATATGTTGTCGTTACGGTTTTCTTCACAGCTCTCACTGTAGGATCTTGGTGGTATTTGGTGGTTTATCGGCCATCTAAACCTCGAAAGGAGTTAGATGAAATACCATTAGTATGAATGAAAACACGACCTTGGAGAAATTGGAAACTTCCCGTAAGAAGAAGCTTTTATATATAGCAAATGAATGAATAGGCTTATGTACAGAAGTTGACCAAACCCTGAAGCAGTATGAAAAACGGGATAAACGTAGGCCATATGCATCATGTATATCTCACTCATGATAGTATCGAAGTAATGCAGGAAATAAAAGGCACATTTCCGATTGTTGTACTCGTCGACAGACTAGCCAGGGGGTGTCGCCCTCAAGGGGGTCTGTATGTGCAGGAGGGAGTGGGTGGCCCTGGCGCGGTCTTCCACCAGCTCTCTTCTCAGTTGCCGCTTATGCTTAAACCACTTGTCGCTTTGTTCCCCCAATCTTGAATTTTCCGCTGTTTGCTCTTTGCTCAATTGCCGCCTCTGCATGCTCCTCGGGCAAGTGTCGCATCTCGATGTTCGCGTACTCAGAGCGGACTTGAAGGCCATCGGCGGAAATGGGAGCAGCTGTTACAGATAGAACAGAGGCGAGGAGAAAAATAGTAGTTTGAATTTTAAGGAGTTGCATTTTTGCGGTTGGGAATAGACAGTTGGATTTCAGAGATGGTATTTGACTTATCGCGTAATTTGAACAAAGGCTCAATAGCATATGAAGATGATCACTTTTACAAAGTACTAGACTACCTAAGGGATCTTATATAGGCTGGTATCTAGGACAAGAAACAAGATTCGCCACGTGGTTAACTCTAAAACCAAAGTACTGTAGGAGAGAGCATAAAACAAGTTTCCAACTACTGTCTCAAGACACAATAACAATATTGCTGTAGTACTAACAATATTACTAAACCTTAAAACAAAGTCTCACAATCCGACCAGGGTATCCACAACAGATAATGCCCAACATAAAGTAGAACGAACTCTCAACAAATTGATATAAAAGTAAAGTCATTATAAAGCGAATGGAACATCGGACCCAGTGCTAGTATAAACCATAAGACTTGTAGTCTTGTAACTGCAAGGATTCTCGAAACTGTCCATAGAGATGAAGAAAGAAATTCTGCCCTCTCGCCTCACGGCTCATCATCCCAGTCTCAAGTTATGTTGCAAGATAATATAGAAAACAGAACGAGATTCGAGTGTCAGGTGCAATGTGCGGTTTGAGTTGAAGCACTAGACGCCATTCCAGCATTTCTGGAGTTTGAATGCGTAGAAATCCCCTGGCAGTTGTCTAGTAAAACCTCCTAGGTTTCATTAGTTTTGAAATTATAGCGCAACGTGTCCAAGAAGAGATTAGGAGGAAACGTACGATGTCGAATGGTTTTGACGAGATTATGTTGTAGACATTATGCCTCATCTTTATTCAAGTGTTAGTACAAGCACTTGAAGATTTAAAGGGGGGGTTTACCTCCACCCTGAATTGTATTCGATTTCCCAGAAGCGTTTCGAGCTCCTCTTTAAGTCTTTCTGGAGTCGCGTATCTTGTATGTATTTTCTTTTCCATCGGGGTATAGCTGCCCCTGGTTGAATTCTGACATTCGTATGGCATGAAATCGGTTGTTTGAGTAGTTGCAGTAACGGTCTAGATAGATACTTGATAGAAAGCTTCTGAAAAATGAGTTCAACGAACAGACTCTTGGCAAAATGGTTGTATACACACAGGAAGTTGGGAAGAATATGTATATATCATACGAGGCTGATTGTGGTGGCTGCATGCGCGCATGTGGACTTTCATGTTTCCCTGGACTGGCGTTGTTTGTGTATGCCTAGACCGAGTATGCCTTGCGGTTCTCGAAAACGAAGCAATCCTGGTCTCAGGTTTGTCAAATATGGCTTGTCTCACTTGAGAACTCGGAAGGAGTTCGTCATCACCCGCCCCCTCAAGCTCCACGGGGCTTTTGCCACGAGTGTTCACAAGAAGCGCTGGTCGAGCTGCACTCATCAGGGGCTATCTTGTGTGCTATAAGTGCTTGGTATTCAGCTCTGACTTTAATGAAACACAGCAGAGGAAGAGGGTAACGCGAGTTTTGTTTTTCTACCTCCGCATCGAATAGACTTGCCCCTTCCCCGATCGTACACGAAAATTCCTTATATTACACGACATATTGTTACACCTTAATTTCTTGATTGCTTTCTCGATATTGTTACACCAAGTTACGGCAGGCTTGCTTGTCAAATGTCACATCTTCCGTAAGTTCAGTAGGAACAACCGCGAATCTCCTTCTGTTCCAGTCAGCTCCTGCACATGGTACGAAATGGTACACCACTGAGGCTACAAGATTGGTGAGCAAAAGATTTGGGGCTACCTCTATCAGCGGATGGCAGGCACGTATGAAAGGTTTGTTATGGCGGTTCTGAACCGGGAATAACCAGAAGAAGTCGCGTAGAGTTATTGCGGCTATTAACGAACCTCTCCTTAGTAACGACCAATTCTAAATCTTTTATCTAGAATGTCAACGAGCTTTTCTGGATCTAGATCGCCCCTTTGACGTTGCGACCTCTGGCTTTTTAGGGCTTTTTATTGATCAGTTATGACCATTTACATATGGCTATGAGGTTCAAAGCATATGTGGAGTTTATACTTCCCTCGTCGTTTCTCTGCGGTAATCCCATGCTTTCGAGTGCTCCTTCGCCAGACAGACTTGCTTTCTGCTCTTCAAAATACTTTGCATTAGATTGGTCAGATCGGGCGGTAGGGCTTTTCACTTCACTGTACTCGCCAGGCCCCCTCTGTTGATATCTACACATTGATTCCCAGTCCTTGGTCTGGAATTATGGTGATGCAGCCATAATTCCGTGAAATTCATCCTTCACTCCATTCCTGCTAATCAGCTGCAAGTAACCGAAGCACTAGATAATTCTCATGGGCACCTCATGCAATTAACGAGACAGCATTGAAGGACATCTAGTAGCTATATTACACCCATTATGGAGCTGCAGCTAAGAGCCAAAGAATAAATTTAGCAAATCCTCCATTCCTCACCTTGTGGTCCTTTCAAGCTCAACTTCAATCAACCATCATGTCACAAGACCATCTTTCTGACCGCGCAAGCAGTTTCAATCATATGGGTCTGCCTGACAACCAACAGGATTTTCAGAATGCTTGTGTATTGTAATTCTCTATTTCCATACAGCTGACAGATTTAGAATTTTGATTCACCAAATCAATTCCCACGAAAAAGCGATATTTTGTCCTCTTCAAACGACGATAATAAATTGAATGCTTTAGAGATCCCCCCCAGTCCTTCAAGGTCCCAGGCGACATACAGCAGTGTTGTTGCTGACCTTGGAAATTCCTACTCTTTTGCAGACAATCGGGCATCAAGCCAAGTAAACTTCAATAGTCTCTCTCAGGCATCATTAGTATCTCACGCAGCTGGAGGTGCTCCCTTCTCAGATCCAACAAGCTATAGCCAGGAGAAAAGGAATAGCTGCTCCCTCAAAACGAAGCAAAATGACTCAACATCACACCAACCTAGGAACGTCCATACGTGCCGCTCTTGAAAAATCATAAGCAGGAAAGGAAAACGAGTTTCTGCCAAATGATAAGCTGAACGAAATTGTGACTAGAGATTGCGTTCATTATCAGCTTAGCCACCACAACGTACGTCCACTTAATCAGTTAGACGAATTAACCAGCAAGATCTGGAATGTAACGTCACCTCCTTCGCCCTCCCAAACAAAACATGAGAAGTTGAAACTGAATTCTAAGGAAACCACAAGAAAGAAGATCTTTGTTATATTGGGTTTGATGGACAAATTTGAGGCGATTTTAGACTTCATCAACGAAGAACTTTTCGACACTGACCTGCCTTTCACACTGACTGTTGGGGCACTCCCTGGTACCAGGAGACTGACTCGTAAGCAAGATAACCAAAAGCAAAGCTCTGGAGAGGTGAAACTGATTCCTATTCCATTTTTCGAGAATTGGAAAACCCACGAACTCGAGTCTTTTGATAGATACCAGTGGTGTCTCACGGCACCTTATTTTCACTGCGCAGAATCCCACGAAGATCCACTGCATTACAGTTTGGAATATGGTATCATTCTTCCATTCGTCGAGGACGAGGAGGTTTCCGGGAGGCCAGAACGTAACCAGGGGGGGTTCAGTGACGTATGGAGAGTAAAGATACATCCAGCTCATCATAACCTTTGTCACGATGCGGTGGGTCACTATCTCCTTTTCATGTTTTCCTCAAATGACCAAAGTTCTAACCTCTCACCTAATTACCAGAACCCTTCGTATGCGCTCAAGAGATTGCGCTCCAACATACCTGAGCCATTCGACCTAGAGGTTGACAATCTGAAGCGTTTCAGCAGCAAGGACAATGTACACCTTACTAAACTCCTGGTGACATTCTCTTGGCGGGATCAATACTATCTTGTCTTCTCCTGGGCTGACAGCAATCTGTTAAACTATTGGAAACAGAACCCGGTACCGTCCATTCCCATTCAAGACAAAGACCTAGCTGTTTGGCTATCTGAGCAGTGTCTGGGGGTTGCTAAAGGTTTAAAAATGATTCACAACTTGGATGTACCTAACGGATCAGCCCGCGAGGTTGGGTATCAAAAATATGGGAGACACGGTGATCTTAAACCCGAAAATATTCTCTGGTTCAAAGATTACCAACAACCGGGAGGGCTTGGAACTCTCAAGATTTCGGACTTCGGACTAACCCGATTCCATGGCGAGGGATCTAAATCGCACGCTGAAAATGTCTCGTTAACAGGAACGTATCGTCCTCCAGAATACGAGATTGCTCAGCTGGTTTCCCAGAGCTATGACATATGGAGTTTTGGCTGTCTTTTACTCGAGTTTGTTACGTGGTATCTACTTGGCTGGGAGGGAGTTGACGATTTTTCGAAAGCGAGAATGAACGAGGACACGGAAAGCATTGTTCCGGAGGATGTTTTCTTCTGTTTCGTCAGAATGGGCGGCGAAAACGGGGAGCAGTTGGCGAGAGCCAAACCATCGGTCGCTAATGTAAGGGGCTCCGATACTCTTACAAATCATGTCAGGTACTAACAGATAACTTATAGCAAATCAACAAACTATATCGCCAATCTCACGGCTCAGACTACATATTAGAATTTCTCAAATTCATCGAAGAAAGGCTAATTCGCATAGACCCCACGAAAAGAGCGACTTGTTGGGATATCGTAAATAAACTCTCTGAACTCCACGACAAGTGTAGAGGTGATGCAAATTATTGTACAAAGATTTTAAAAGCATCACCGCACCGCTCAGACACATCATTATCGGAACTATCAGCATCCGCTTTTAAACTTTCGAGGGAAAAAAGTGACAGGAATCACAAGAGCTTTGCACACGAACAAGGACAGAAGAATCCCCTGCCCAGTCCGACTGAAGCTCAAGCAAGCCCAGGATACCCGTTTCTTTCCGACTCCCGTGGAAGAACACGAGATAGAAAGGATCATGTTTGTCGAGCAGCGTCACCTAGTCCCAGCCCGTCTATATACAGAACGTCAACTGTGCAATCCGGTAGTAGCAGTATCGGGACACAATGTTCTGGGCCTCCACCACCAAGCAAGAAAGTCGTTCATTTCGAAAACTCTCGACCACATTCTCGCGACTGTAGAAGGTTAACACACGAGAGCGGTAGAGCGGTCAACAAAAGAAAAACGACTATCCATCACGAGGAAGAAGAGCGGAGAGACGCAAACACCGATGACAACTCAACCCTCAGCTCGCCATTGGAAATCACAGACAGCCCAATATGCACATTGCCACCGACTGCTCTTAGGCCATCGATATAAGAATCACCAGATCAGTCCATATGTTCCACAGAAAGACCTCACTTGTCCACCTCTAGGAACTTCCTTGATTCCAATGAACCTACAGAATGTATTCTCATAGATGGCGTCCCCATTGGTAGCATCCCGGTCGAAAACGGCGACATTGAGAAATCCAACCCTGGTAGTGACAACCAGATCGCAAATAGCAAAGGAAAGAAGGAACACTCGCCAGATCAGAAAGTCGAAGAGCCGCAGAAACAAAAACGACAACCGACTAATAAAATTAAAAGATTTCTCTTTGAATTATCTTGCTTTGGCAAGCATAATTAGAGACCTTATTCATCGCTTGTACAATATCCAATTCTTGTCTTTTTTGATGTAAAATTATCATGTATTTTTATAGGTTCTTGTTTTTCTCCCAATCTTATATAGATTGATAAGAAGAGGCGTGAGGTCAATTCTTCTTGGCAATTACATTTGATACCCAGCAGACGACGTCTTTTTTCTATGGTCATCTTGTAGCCGTTCGGATATAGAATTAAATACGTAGGTAATAAACTTCCGACGAATGAAGTCTCATGGATTTCCTGTTTCTTGATATTCAAAATTCTGAAAATCTGGGTGATTTTTCCACATTGTTCAGGCATTTTACTCTTTACTGTATATTTCAAATTGGTTTAGTGGGGTACCCAGCATGACCACTGAAAATACCGATCCACAGACATACCTTTATGAGCCGAATCATTGCTGTGGTTCCATAAAATGAACTCGGTCATGCCCGCCCGGCTTATGAGCGGGAACCTCGGAGAAGACTGAATTGCTTGTAAATTGTGAGGAGTTATGTATATAATGAGATGCATTGCCTGCACAAGTGCGCAAAAGCTCATCGATTTATTCATTTTTCAATGGTTTTATCTGTGACCCTCTTGAAAACGATCTACTTTAAGCATACAATCGCCAAAGATCGCTTATGCCTCCACGGTTAGGGGCGATAGTAAGAACATGCTGGCTAGGGATATCAATTCAGTTACGTAGCATCGCAGGTATTGCACGGCTTTCATGTCAGTCACTAATTCCAAGCATTCAGGATAAAATCTATTTTGAATCTCGTTCATCATTATACATTAAAAGCTTCAAGCACCCGCGCTAATGATATCGTCCGCGGCCTTCTCGCTAATCATATACACTGGAACCGCAACATAAAACCCGGGTATCTTTGGAAAAACACTGGCATCCACAACTCTCAGTCCCTCAGTCCCTCTAACCCTGAACTTTGAGTCCAAGACCGCCATGGGATCTCCATCTGCTCCAATAGGGCAAGTACAACTAGCATGGTGTCCCCAAGCCTCATCTCTCACAAAGTCTTTCAGTTTCTCACCAGTAACCTGGAGGCCAGGCGTGACTTCGGTAAACCCTCCTGCTAGAGGGATCAAAGAGCTATAGATCTTTCGGGCAAACTCCATGCCTTCTACGACAGCCTCAACGTCTTTGTCACCATCGCTAGCGCTGTCAAAGGAGTTGAAGTTGATCAGAGGTGTATCGCGGGGGTTGCTGGAAGCGAGCTTTACGGTGCCGGCGGCGTTGCGAGAATGCGCTTTGAGAACCACCCAGGACCAATGTTGAGCATCTCCCGTCGAGAGTCCCGAGTAGCCCGGAAAGTAACCCGGAAAGTTAGCTGGGACACCAGCAACTAGTACGAAAAGTTAGCGCAGTACATTACTTTCCCGGTAAGAATTGGTGAGATGATATCGCTTCTCAGTAACTAGGCAGAGCGATTCAAGGGGGGAGGGGGAAATACATACTGAAAAGATCTGGATCACCGCTTGAAACGGCACTTTTCTTGACAAACCCAACCGAGAAGCCATTGGATCCATAGATTCCACGATCGCCACCATTTGCGCCCGACTTCCACTTTTCAAGACACGGATCAGAGGATGTGCGAAGAAAGGTGCAATCTTTTATCAAGGCAAAGTTACTGTCAGCTTTCGCGATAACGCTCGTCTCGTATCGGTCTTGCATATTCGTTCCAACACCAGGAAGATCAACAATAACGGGGATATTGAAGCTGGAGAGTTCAGCGGCTGGACCGATACCACTGAGCTTGAGCAACTGCGGTGTATTGAAAGCCCCAGCTGACAAGATGACCTCGCGAGATGCAGTGGCACTTCCTGGAACACCTTCAGAGGCACTCCCTGATCGGGGGTCCGCGCGATAGAGACTTTTTCCAACAAGGTATTCTACTCCTGTTGCTTTTGGTTTGGAGCCAGTTGCATCAAAAACGACTTTGGTAACCAAGGTGTTAAGTTGAAGGTCGAGATGATACTTCCTGGACCCATCTGCATTGACCGCGTTTATAGTATCCAGCACGAATTCTCTTGGCCCATTTCGAACTCCATCCTTTATCGCAATTGGGACTTGATATAACCCTTCAGCGGCATCACGTCCTGGTGATTGAACGTTGATGTCTCGAAGTAGAATCTCCCCAACTCCGCCAATTGTTCCTATAATACCTCCCAAGATGCCTTTCCCCATTGCCGCAGCTGTTGCGATGATAAGCGAGAGGAGTTTGAAATCTTGGAGAACAAAGAGCACGTTCGTGATGCCTACGGATAACCAGCCATTGTATCCATGGCCTGCGATTCCGTTGGGAAGATACTCCGATTTTTCCATTCGTTGAAAGTATTTCCGCATTTCAGTTGGTGCCCAAGTATTATCTCCAGTAACGCTGGCGATATTTTTCCAATCACTATCGTGGGGATAAATGGTAATCAAAGCGTTGTGAGAACCGCATCCACCAAGGGTTCCAGCACGAGGATACAAAATTCCCAAGGGAGTCGATCCTGTTGGTGGGGTCAAACCTACGTATTGTTCGCCCGATGGTGTCCGGTAGGTCATTTTAGAGTCTTGTTCTTGCTGGGTGAGATTGCTATAGTGGTTGACGAAGTAGTCCCATCTCATTGCCTCCACTTCAGATGAAAGAGCAGAAAACGCTGGCACTTGGTACTCTGTGAGTGCCCCTTGATCATCACCGGCATCTAGTAAGAGGACCTTGTACCCCGCGATGGCTAGTCTTGCGGCCAATGGGCCTCCTCCGGGTCCAGATCCTACCACGACATAGTCATATGTCGTGGTTTGGCGAGCATGATTAGGACTGCATATAAAACTCAGCATTTTATCACTAGCGGATTAGGCAGAACTTACAATGCTGAAGCGGTTGCATACAATAAGCCAAAAACAGACAAAGACCAGTTGAAATACATCTTGAGGGATGGAGATTTTGGAAAATCTTGCCCCATCTATGAGAGAGATTCATTTAAGTTATATACAAATTACCAAGATAAAATCCGCGGGGTATATCCTCATTCAGAATATTCTGGTGTCATTAACGGCGCAGCGATCGGCTGTATACTTACGCTTTAGGTAGTTGTTGTGCTCGTGTCGAATAGGAGCTGCCGAATTTAGACCCCTGGTGGGTATATTGTGCAGGCATGGGGTGGTACATGTGCTCAGGTGGCATCGCAATTCCGGTTAAATCATATATCCCCACAAGCTATACGAACCTCCAACATCTCGATTATGCGCAATTCGATTGCCTGTACTCCATTATCAAGATCACACTGCTTATACGGGTACCATTACCAAAAAGGTATAATCTGGGATTGGGACATAAGCTATTACTTCTCGTTTTTTCGTACAGCAATACCTCTTAAGAATTAGACAACCTTCGGGTATTCCCGAGGACTGCGAGTAAGGGATTTCGAGGATTTGCGATGAGGGATTGAAAGGAGCCAGCTATTATTGTAACACCCTCGGTGAAGTACTGCGCCTAACAGGATTTTGGGAATCTTCAAATCTGTACAACGATGAACTGAATGAGAGATTGTGCCCAAGGTTTGCCGAGGCATGT
Source organism: Hymenoscyphus occultus (assembly GCA_900536445.1). NCBI lineage: Eukaryota > Fungi > Ascomycota > Leotiomycetes > Helotiales > Helotiaceae > Hymenoscyphus > Hymenoscyphus occultus. The sequence continues at coordinate 78,434 of UNPT01000103.1, forward strand.
TTGCATGTCTCCTTGGTTCCTGTTGATGTCATGGATAAGTAATTTGTCATTTGGTCATTGCAAAGAGGTGACAGCTACCTTCCAGATTACCTCGAAGTAAATTATAACAACTCCTTCCACACTATCTCTACCCATATCAAATAAAGTTTCAAGAACTCATGATATAAGGTTACAATTCCCGGCTCTTTCACGGGAGTTAGCCAGGAATACCCCACCTTTGTAAACTTCAGAAGTACTTCGAAGTACGAAGTGAGATGCGCAGAGAGAGTGTGGACAGAACATTGCCGTGTTTACGAAGTCGGCATGTAAGCAGACAGAAAACATTATCCAAGTTGCGAACACCGTTGAGTTCGGAACCAGGCAAGCCAAGCACCACAAAATTATACTCACAACACACTTCCTCTCATAGTTCTCCACAAGCCAGTGAGATGGCGAGATGTGTGGGAATCGATCCGACCGATAACACACTAACGTGATCTTTCAAAACGGGTGTATGCCCAGAATGATCATGATGCTAACCTGCGCTTCAAGTACTCAAATACTCGGAATGTACGCCCTTTACCTGACAGGCAATTGAAGAATATCGTAATCGAGCTGATCCGATCAAAGAGAACCTCGGATGAGGACTGGTCGTATGTTCCCCAATGAGACTTCTGCAACCAAGCGGGCAATCTCCTTCGACTCTTGTCCGTTCGTAAATATTTGAAAAGAAAGCTGTGGCAAATTCTTGTACCGCAAAGGAGGCAAAGAAGGAAGTGGTCTTTTCGGTCATGAACTCTGCTAGGCTGTCACCATCGCATATATATACATGTTGAAGTCCTTGAAGGTGAAATTGCAGAGGTTTTGGCCGCAGAGTAATAAAATGTATACGTATGTCGAGTTTTGACAACTTAGCTGATATCCTGCCATCTCAAAATCAGTGACTGGTGGTAAAGGATCAATGTGCTTCGCTTAGACTTCGAACCAGGACAATAGTGTATATGCGAAATTAGAGTTGGCTAGCTTTTAGCGATGGTAAGTCGTACAGCGGGTAGTTAGCCATCCGAATTTTCTAGGCGAATGCTTTGTCGAAACCAGTCGCAACGGCTCTTGTCGATTTAATACTCGCATCGGTAGACCAAATCAGAAGCTTAGGCAAATCAAAAGCTTAGGGAACGAAGACTTTCGCCTTGATGTTTTCACAGGGGCGGTAATTGTTGCAGATAAAGAACGGAATGGCGTGGCGTCTCCGCCTCGGCCAGACTTTATGAACACTTAAGGTGCTGTTGCAACGCGAGTAAATAAGGTTATACTCGACGGATATCAGCCTCTTCGGATGGATATCGGAATGGTCGGCTACGGGAGGTGATCAGGGAAGCAAAGCTGGCAGGTGGGGATTCACGTTGCAACATGCGGTTACATGCCAACATCTGCAGCCCTCAAGAGGCCGTGCGACAGAACAGAATCCACCCCAGCTTACAGTACAGAAGTACCTCCGTACTCCGTACGGCTCCGTACTGCTCCCATCTATCACGGGAGGGGGTCAGACGCGCTCATGTGACCCAGCGCTTATGACAAGCGCAATGCTGCGAAGGATATCCATCCCTCCAAGCCCTTCATCCTCAAACGTCGCTTCATGGTCTTCCGTGCTCTTCACGCCGACCATCACACACCAGCTCATCATCGGCCTCGTCTGATGCGGCTCTTTGGTTTCTGGTTTTTGGTGTTCGCTTTTTATTGCAGCTACTGTACTCGAGTACGCGTACTAGCAATTTCCCTCCCAAGTGGGCAGTGTTGCTCGTAGGGCTTGAGCAGCCTTCTATTTTTGAGCTTTGCTCTGCGCCAGAACTCGCTTGCCCTTCGGTTAAACCACCACCATTCTGATCTGAGCAGCTATTTCGCAGTGCTTCGGTTCAATGGTTGATACAATGGTTCATACTGTCTTCTCTCTGGATTCTCGATTCTGCTGTTGTTATACATTGCTGCACTGCACTTTCGGCCAAGTATTTCAGCGGAAAATCCCGCGTCCTTCCATGCATTGATATTTCACCCTTGGCACTTCCGGGTGAAACTGTCATCCCATTTTTTCTCGTCTCGCGCAAACTCTATTTTGCTTGCCAGTCACAATTGATCAATCTGGCACGGAGGCACCAGTAAGAAACCAGAGATTTGCCTGAGATGAGACAAATTTTGAAGTAGCAACCAAGTTGCATTCGGCCTTCAACGTCTGCAAGTGCCAGACGGGGGCCCTCTCCTAGAGAGCCTCATCCTCGTCTAGTACTTGGAAGTATCTCATTGGCCAATGGCCACCCCTCCACCAAGCCCAATCCCTGGCTTTTACCGACTTTACACCAAAGGACAATAGCCGCAAAAGTACCATATGATAAGATTCTCGGATCCGGCTGGTCATTACACTAGAAGTCCCCCCCCCAAGGGCGAAACAGGATTCTGTCCACGTTGATCAAGGCTCCCAAAACAGTCAAGCGTACTGTAGCAAGGCCCCACTGACCTTCAATCGCCCGTCCCCTTGGTCACTCTCAACCTCATGCAGCATCCTTTATTGAAGTTTGCCTTTCCCACCTTTTGCCCTTTTTTCCTCACACCGGGATTGATTTCTGGCTGCCATTCGTTGATCATCCTTTTTACTATATTCTTTTTTGTTTTCTTTTGTGATACTAGCTTTAATACTTGACGATGGTGTGTATAGGAGACTCGAGCGGTCAGAGAGAACATTGCTAATGTACTAACAGACTTCGAACGAAAAACAATTTGTATCCCCCATCTCCCCGGCGGAGGTGGAGGCATACTACCCCGACGACAAGATTGTAATGGTTAGCCATGGACCGCCACCGTCATTTGTGACACCATCAACCGCGCCGTCGGATACATCGACAAGTATGCTGCCTAGTACGCAAGGAACTCATTTATCACAAAAATACTACAACGAAACGAGGAGTTTCGAACCACCTACATATTCACAAGCACCGCTCCCAGAACGACCGAACCAACGACCATTTTATAAACGCCATATGCTGTGGCTGATAGGAATACTCCTTCTCATAATTATTACAGCCGGCATCGTAATTGGGGTCCTAGTAGGAAGGTGGTCAGGCAAGAAGGGCGGTAGCGGATCGGCGAATGCTGAGATATTCAATAACACCAAAAGAAGTGTCGCCAGTTCCGGATTGTTCCTGAATGACAAGACATGGAATATGCAAACCTACTGGCAGGATCCCAACGGAGATATCAGATATCAAATGAGTTTGGATGGAAAGAAGTTCGAAACACCTAGAAATACCAGTTTGATGATTAGACCAAAAGTTGGATCCCCCCTTTCCGCCACAGCAGAGACCGATCCTACAGGTGTTGTCTATGTAAGTTGCTAAGGACGTCTGATGAAAAAAACAACACTAGGCTGACAAATGTGATTAATAGCTCAGCGTATTTTATCTTTCAGAGAGTAACAAGATTACAATGTGTGTCATGGCTTGTGGAGCAGGAGCTTCCGTTTGTAGCACCTTCACCAATACTATTCTACCTACCGGAACCCCAGTGGCCAAGTACAGTGGGCTCGCGGCCGTCACTGTTAGCAAGGCGCAAGATTGGAGGGTTTACTACCACGATGAGAATAACTTTATATGTCAAATGGAAGGAAAGGCGTCGGGCTTTACCAAGGGTGAAATCATTGGGACCCAGGCATTGAACAACTCGGCACTCGGAGCAGTAAATGTCAACACAACAACAAACAACATCGTTTTGTACTATATTGACCAAAAGAGTCAAATCCTGCATACACAGCAGTTCACCGAGGGCAAATGGACAGTCGGTAGGCCAATATCCAAGCCATTAGACTCATTACGACTTTTAGCTAACAAGGTACAGGTTCACCTCTCTCAACAGCACGTGTAAAGTCATGGAACCCTCTCTCGGGAATTGGTGCCACCTACAGCTCGGGTCATAACCAACTCCACGTCTATTATACCGGACTCGACAGTCTCATCTACGAATTCACTGGCTCGAACGCTTCATCTACCAAGACGAACTATTCCACTCAACCCTCCCCTCAAAGAGAATGGTCAGCTTCTGACATCGTTGGAGGAGCAGTCACGGCAGTAGGATGGGATTCAAACGTTCGAATTTTCCACCAGTCGCAGGGAGTTTTGATCGAAGGCGCTCAAACGAATGGAACATTCAGCCAGCTTACTGTAAACTTGACATAAAGAGGAGGCCGCACAACAGGCAAGATTTTAGGAATCGCAAATAAATGAGAGCGAACAAAGAACAGCATATCTAGGAGTTGGCGCTGTGCGGTTGACTGGAGTTATTATTCCGTATGTTACATATCACCCTATGTCAAATTATTTACGGGCACGAAATTCAACACTTATTAGACGAGCCTAAATTAATCATTTCTTTTTCTCAATCCTTCTCTGAGATCCTGGAATCCGGCGTTTCATTTTACATCTTTCTGTTCATTGTTGATTGATCTCACGTTGATACTACCCCAGCCCTTGAAGTTAGCGATTCTAACCGTATCTTAGTAGCGAACAGACTTAAGTCTAAGTTGAAAACACGGCTACTACAAACCCATGGCTTGTTTGTTTCACCGAATGGTTTCTGATAATGGGGTAAGATTGACAACTTCCTCTTCAGGACTTAAAAGATACAATTGGAGGAAGACGGAACGTTACCTTGCTCTAATTATATTTCATGTCGCTCCTTCCTGTTGTGCTTTTCTATTGTTTGGTATTGCGAAGTTCTTTCTGGTGGACGCGTTGAATGGTTTGATACTAGAGCTTACCAGGGCATGTGTTAGAGCATTGTTTCCCGGTTTGATAGTTAGGAGTGGTATCTACTAGAGTTCGCGTGTATTAGATTGCTACTTTCGTCTTGTGGCTTTCGTAGTCTATATGTTTGTCCACTTATTGATCTTGAGTTTGTCAAAGTCCTATAAGACGGCGTGTGATTAAACATTAAGATGCCCCTCCGATGTCTCAGCACGGCCTCCGTCACGTTTGCCGAAGCCGAAGCTAGATCTCCAGTTCACCATTTTGCAAACACACAAGAGCCTAGCCTTGCGCCACACATATCCATTAGTTCTAGACTTCATGTCTTGTGGGTCCGGGTCTTCACATCATGTGGGGAGTATGTAGTCCTCAGGTGAGATGCCCAACAGGTGATTTTCTACAATGTGCCAAGAACAGTGAGAACAGGTTCTGACACCGCGCAACAATGACATTCTCCAAGCTCATCCAAGGACGTTGCTCTCCTCGTCGCTATGCCGTTTTTAATGTAATCGCATGAATGCTTGCGAGGCAGTTCCTGGTTTACGGGTTTGTAGATGGTTTGGGAGGTTCGGTTAGAGTGAGCTTGAATGGTGGGGTTTATTCATGCTTGATGGAACGTTTATTCTTGGCATCAGTCTGGAATAAGAGAGATGACAGACTACACGTGGATTTATACATTCAAAAGCATATCTTCTTCACCTGATTCTTTTTTTTTGGACGAATTGGTTTGATTCTGGATTCCTGGAACTTTACCTAGCCTTTGGACCAATTGACTCCGTCTCGCCTCAAGTGAGTGAGCGCCTTGACATCTCCAGAGGTCCGTTCGTGAAGAGGCTTTCTGACTTCTCGTACTCGTTCGCTTGATTTCCAACAAACTTGGCTTGGGGAAGTGAGAACACCAAGAAAGTCGGTCTTGTCTATATCATGTGATTATAATCTCAGTGCAGTCCTACTCCGTAGGCTGTTTTCTTTTTTTAGCCCCATTACGATAATTCGTTCTCAATCTCTACGCAAAAAGCGTACTGTTCAGATTCCGACAAGTTTCATTGTCTCGTCAAAACTTCCATACATGCTACCTTCATCGAACAAACTGGCTTCAGCTTAGCACGTTTTTTTTGTATTTTCCAACAACAGCTCATACAGTAGTACGCAGTACGAGTGCTCGAAAAGTCGATGTTTATCAATCAATGAAGTGCATTGGTTGGATTGTTTTTCAGAAGGACATCACGCCTTATTGCTGGCGTATTGTGAATATTGGAGCGGGGAGGTTTTTATCCACCCCCCACTCTCTATTACGCGGATCATAGGCTCCAATTGGCGATTTATATGCCTCTTGTGGTAATGCTCCAATCAAGAGATCAGAATAATTCCAAAAGCAGTCTTTGAATACAGCCCTAAGGTTTCTTTTAGTTCTTGGTGGCTGTGTACTTACATGGGCTGTCAAAAATAACCCATCGTTTTCGATGACCTGATTAAGGTTCCAAATGACGAACTCAATCTCGCGTAGATTTCTGTTAAAGAGAAACTTTTCGTTCGTTTTGGAATTCCATATCACAATTTTTTTATACCCTATTCAGACACATGCGATCTATTGATATGTAATTCGTCGATGAGTATCAGTCATGAAGTCTCAGATCGGCAGCATTTTTACTGCTATTCTAGTATTAGCTAGGTCTTGCCTTGCAGACGCGCAATACAAGAGCAGACCTGACCTTTCACCTCCACGTCTGAACATCACAATACCGGCGACGTCAGAGGTCGAGTCAGGATTCATTTTCACGAGTCCGTATGGAAGCTCTCTGCTTCCAACTGGCAAATCCGGTCCCGAGCAGCCTGGAGCATATATTTTTACTGATACAGGAGATCTCGTGTGGTCAAGTCTAGGATATATCTCCGGTTTCGTAGCCAATTTTCAAGCTGGACAATACGAGGGTCAGGATGTCATTTACGCATTCCAGGGGATGATTGACTTATTACATGGTCATGGGTTTGGACGACCTGTAATCTTGAGTCAGAAGTACGAACTTATCAATTATGTGACGGGCGGCAATCACAAGGTTTTGGACCTTCATGAGTTTACCATTGTTTATGGCAAAACGGCATTGGTGGAGATCTATCAGCAGACAGTGGCCGATCTCTCCGCGTTCGGCGCGAATGAGACTCAAAATTGGATTGTAGATGGCGTTATACAAGGTTGGTCTTTGCTCTGGTACATTCTTAAGGAAATAAGCTCAAGAGACTAATCTTTAATAAGAACTGGATATCGCTACTGGAAAATTGATTTTTGAGTGGACGAGTCTGGACCACGTAGATCCGAAAGGCGAGTAAACAAAACAACACGTTGACATGGAGATGAGGCTAACAAGCCCTAATAGAAAGCTATTTCCCTCTAGATTCTGACTCTGGATACACATCCCGTACTGCATGGGACTACATTCACATCAACAGCGTCGACAAAAATGCACAAGGCGATTATCTCATTTCCGGTCGGCACACTTCAACCATTTACAAAATCTCCTCTAAAACTGGAGAAATCTTGTGGAAACTCGGTGGCAAAGACTCAACCTTCACTCTCGGGGAAGGTGTACCCTTCGGATTTCAGCACGACGCACGATTCCGATCCCGTTCAGAAGATGGACAAATCGAAATTATATCTTTTTTCGATAACTCGGCACGTTCCAACGGCCACCAAGGAGGAGGACTGGACAAAGTGAACGACTACTCTAGTGGCAAAATTGTGCAAATCAACCATACAGATAACACAGCTACACTCCTTCACTCTGTTATACATCCTGATAAAGTTCTTGCCGCCTCGCAAGGAAACTTGCAATTCCTACCAAACGGCAATTCATTTGTCAATTGGGGACAGTCGGGATCGATCACAGAATTCAGTTCTGAGGGTATTCCAGTCTTCAACGCTTATCTTGACTCTGGTGACCTCGGGTATGGAGTGCAGAGTTATAGAGGCTTCAGGTACAATTGGACTGGCATCCCTACCGAGACCCCCGCAATCATATCGTTGAAGGAGGGGAATGATATAAACATATACGTCTCTTGGAATGGAGATACCGAGACGAAGATTTGGCGATTCTATGGGATAAATTCAGAAACCGCTTTAGAGAAAGAAAAGAAGGCCTTTCTTGGTGAGGTAGAGAGAAAGTCTTTCGAGACTATTTATACATTTAAGGCTGCAGGAGCCACTACGAACTTACCAATTGTGTTTGCAGAAGCTGTTGATGGAAGCGGGGAAGTGATAACGAAGACTAATTTAGTTTCTACGAAGATCAGTGTTCTAAGCGATTCGATGGTGGAAAAGGAATTTGTTTATGATGGGTCACAAAGGTTGCTCAACAGCTCTTAAAAAAACAAATAGTTACTCTGGAAGGATATAAATTCATGGATTTTGCTCAGGAAACTGAAATTATGAAGGCTTAGTTGGGTTTATCTTGCGGATTCATCCAAAATTTCTCAATGAGGCTTGATATAGAGAAAAGGAGTTAACAATTTCCTGCGGCCTGCGGCTCGCGAGGGTTCTAGTTGAAGAGTAAAGTTTTAAAAGCGGTGATATGGGTAACCTTCATGTGGGGAAAAAGAAAAGAATTCTATCGACAGCTTCCATACACAGTTTTTGCTAGGGTCTTTAGATAAACCAAAAAAGGAATCGAATCAATTTTACGCCTGTCGGCCAACGGGTGCCCCAAACTTACGATTTTTGGCTTTACTGAAGCCTCTCGAAAATCCATAAAATCCTTATGAACCAACCCCAACTTTTGTTCATTCTGCAACGGGCAGCTCCAAGCTTTTCACCTGGTCCAGCACTCCAATGGAGTCCTTATCTAGAATTCCCTTCTCTACCAAAATTTCAACCACCTCCCTAGTCCACTCCTGACACCTCCTCCCCTTCCCATAACAATTAGCTTCAGTTCCCTCCCCATCTACGAAAAATAAACTCACAACCCCAGGATTTAGCGGCTCGCTACTACCACCCGGAACTTCTACCCGCTTAGACACCTTCTCCACTTCATTTCTTGGCTTGATGTCCGTACTTGGTATTCCGTCATCCCCCACCGTGTTGAGCACAACCCACTTTTCATCAACCTGCCCAAGTAAATGCTTATTGAACTTCTCGCGGACGGCTGAGAGATCGTAGTGTCTTTTGAACTCCGAGCCGTAGCCTGTGAAGGGTGTGCCGAGTACTTGGATGAGAGTTCCATTTTCTGGCTTTTGGGAGGTGGCGGGGATGAAGAGGGCCCAATGGGTTCGAGTGCCGTTTATTTTTGAGGCACGAAATGGGAAGGAGAGTAGATATATGGGGTAGGAAATTTCTGAGGATTTTTAATTTGGTAATGTCGCCGTTATGTAGTAATGCTTGTGGAGGTTTAATGCTGGTATTTACAGGATTTGTGATGTTGGAGAGTGTTGGTTTAGGCAGCAATCACGGGTTCAAACCAATGAGGAGTACCTAGATATGGAACTTGAAATTTATACATGTCCTGCTGCAAGTGATTTAAGTCTTAATTACTAAGCGGAAGGTGACAAATCACATGGCTAAGAGAGATCCAGTGGCCGCACTCAGGTAATACTAGCCTAAGTAAGGTATTGTACCAAGGCGCGTCAGGGGACTTGTAAATAGCCACATAGCTTCTGAATTCTAAGTGAGAAAGGAGAGAAAAATGACGTGTTATTATTCACTTTCCAAAACGCTTAATATTTCCTTGAATACGTTCGCTAACTGTAGAAGACCAGGTGTAGCCTAGTTTAGAGCTCTCAAGGTTACATTCACCCAAATAGACCTGAAGAGCTGGAGATCCAATTGTGAATAAAAGAAAGATCAAAAGATCCAGCTACTTTCCAAAACATCAACACTTAAGAACAAACTCTTTTCCAGAGCACGCTCAAGAACTCCTACAAACAACACACGCGAGTTCCCCAAAAAGAACCTCAATAGTACATCCAAAGAACAAAGAAAGAACGAGCACACAACACGCAGACACACTCAAAACAAGGCCTCAAGCACTAGTTCTCCACAAAAACTATGTTCTACAAAGTCGGAGCCATCTATAACTGCACATGCCTCAGATTCCAGTCCACCTACGACGTATTCTGCCGCTACAACTTGGAATCCGACCCGCGACTTCAGAATATTACGAGATGTCCTCTTCAGCCATGGCATCCAGATTGGAAGCCCGTCATCAGACCCAAGGAAGGAGTTTGTGTAAAGTGTATTCCGCGGGGTCGACCGAAGCCGAGGGATAAGTAAAGGGTTCTTCAGGATGGGAATAGTCGCTTAAGAGTTTTGCGAAGGAGACGTGGATTTATGAAAGAAACCTGGATTCGGGAAGGGGCTGGTTTGAGACTGAGGAATACTGGATAGATGAAGCAAGGAGAACTTAGCGCAAAGTAGAACCTACAGAATTGGACTTGAGCATGTTTTGCACGAAATGAAATTTCTCTTCCATTGATCTTGTGCTTGGGAAACGCGTTTATGTGGCCCAAGTAAATTGCATATTTAGATTTAACGTTTGCATTTTCACGATTTTCAAATCTACTCCGTTCTAAGGCTTGCTATCAAAAACATGATGATGTGATTACAATGCGCTCACGCTGGGTTTCACCAACCTCTTTGCTAAGAATCAAGAACTTTCAGGGAAAAACGTTTGCTGATAACAATCGTATTCATCCAGTCCTTGGAAATGGACTCCAAATAGCAGAGAAGTGGTTTCGTGTAAGCCAGGAAATTTCAATACAAGAAGAGAATGGGGCTTCGTATGGGTGCCAACTTGCCAAGAAACATGACCAAACAAAAGCGTGAATTCGACTCAGGTCTGCTGATTTCTAGGCATTAACCAGTACAATAATCTCCTGGCCTCCTATGACACAATGGAAATATTTTCCAGCCATATTTCTACGTGAGCACCGGGTTCTGCGAGAGCCAAAAAAGCAAGCAAAAAGGAAATGGCAGCAAAAACATACAACAGCAGGTATTCGCTGGTGGTCACCCACCCAACTACTAATCTGCCGATCTGAGGCTTGTGTATGGCAGAGCGGACGGGATGCCCAATTCTCCTCAGTCTATGGTCGTATGTACTAACATCTTTCCTGTTTGAATATTTCATAGAAATAGCGGATTTGTAAAACCAGAAGGTGGCTCTTCCGGTGGCTCTAGTATGATGACCTATTATGTTTCCAATTGACATCGGGTTTTTCCATTCAGCAACTGGGCTATACAACTTCAGCACATGATTTTCCGGAGTAGAAACTCAAAATGACGCTAAATAATAACCGTAACCCTCGGAGAATAATACTTCGTCAGTAAGTGCGAAGGCAAGAATGATTTAGGTGGAATACTAGCCTGGATACTTCGTAAAAACGGTACTGTCCTTTTTTTGATTTTTTGAACGACTGCAGTTTACGCAAACGCTACTGCTTCTTTGTTATTAATTGGGTGCCAGCTTGCGTTTTGGAACTCGGACGGTGTAAAATCAAAGTTAACAGGAGCAAAGTGCGAATCCTGAACGGATTAAGTAGCTGGGCGCAAAATAAACGCATTTGACTCGCTTCTTGGCAATACTATGATGCTCATACCTTTCGGTAATATTAAGAGTGTTAAGTTTCAGAGTTAGTAGGGGAAGCAAACGTTATTTCTGGAATCTAACTTAATAATTAGTGAGACTGTAATATATAAACAAGCGATAGGTAAAATTATCATTTGACACCCTTGGGTTCCACGTAGTTAGGAAATGTCGCCTTAACATTATTCAAAAGCTAGTATAAGCGTATACTATAATACCACCTAGGATTTATCCCCTACCTGTAGGCTCTAATATAATTAACATATTTTTATAATCTTAGTACTAGAGCAACGTAGGTTATTTTTCTGGTGCCGAGACTTCTCTTGAACTAGTATACTAAGATTAGGTAATTTCTTTACTGTATTTAATCTTTAATTTAAAGTATTAGATATTAGAGAAATAATCTTCTGTCGGATATATTAGCTTCTATAGACGTAAGCTCAAGATTTATATATCCTAATAGAAGGTTCAAGACCCTACAGTTATAGCGTACGAAGCGTATAAGCAGAATTCTCGCTTAAGCTTCGGTTATTAGATTAGAGTGTAAATTAAGGACCCACGGTACACGTTAGCTTGCATATAATAAAGTGGGAGGATACTAGGAAAGGACGATATTTTCTGAGCGAACAGAGCTTTAAGTAAGCCTTTTTTGTAAATCCAAAAGTTCATTAGCTCGAAAGCAACTCTTCGGCGAAGTAAGCTGGTAAATGACAGTGGCAAATCTGTCGTGTCAGTCTCTCCAAAGTGGTACTGGTAACAGACGCGGCTCGGTATCACATCACCCGTTAGGTTGAAATTTGTATCTTCGTCCACCACATCCCCGCAGCGGCTCCTGTTAGTGCCCACCCACAAACCAATTCCCGTCTGGGGTATGAAAGCGGGGAAGCCTGCATGACTGGGGTTGTTGATAGGTGCGGTTGAACGGTCACCCCGTTATAAACGAGCTTAGCTTCGTTAAGAGTGGCAGGCCAAAAGCTTGTCAGATGTCTGGAAAAACACCGATTTGAAGGCAAGAGCAATGCCCAGGAACCAAAAATTAACTGGTTTTCGAATTGAGGAGAACCATCCAATCCTCGAAGACAAATCATGAGAAATCAATTGTTTACATGGCATTTGAGTTCTGCGGCCCGAGATGGTCTTTCCCTGTTGTTTTTAGTCATGTGGGCCTGTGCCACAATTTCCACCAATTCTCACCTCTGAGAGGATGAGCAATCGGACCGTTGAGGATCACTTTAGAGAGTCATTTGCACCAGGGCTGAAGGTTGGTTGGAATGGGGTAACTGGGGAAATAGAATTCGCGGGGTTGGACGGAAAAATTCAAACTGGGGTAGCTCCCATGTTGGCCCCCGGTAGATGCATGCGGCGTATGCCCAAATCCTGACCATGGTCGATAATCGTAGCAAAAATGGGAGAGTACAAAAGGTGGCTGCCGTCCAAGTCATCTTTCTCCTCTCTTTCAGTCTTGTACTACACGTTATTCCTTCAGGCATACACCAGCCAAGATGAGTACGGCCGTCGATTCCAAGTCCTATGGGGAGGCCCCAGAGGTCGTCTACGGGGGAGCCCCACAAGCAGAGCTCGGGAAAGCTCAAGTTGAACATGTCTACGACTTGGATGAGAAATCGAAGGTCGCAGATTATAAGGCGGATGCTATGGCGGCAGAGGATGCGGAGCATCAGATGGGGGTGCTGGAAGCAGTTCGAGCGAATCCTATGGCTTCTTTCTGGGCGTTCGTCATGTCTTGCACGATTGTAAGCTCCCCCCTTTATCCTTTCCCTTGCTCGCGAATCTCAGGCGAGAACTCAATTTGTATCACATCATCAGCATACTTGAGGATGATTCTTTCTAACACGAATTCTAGATTATGGAGTCTTACGATGTTTTCCTCATCGGGAACTTCGTCGCTTTGCCCGCATTTATTGACAAATACGGTGTCCCACTCCCCGGCTCCCTTACCGGCGAAAAGGTTATCGAAACCAAATGGCAATCAGCTCTCCAAGTTTCAGGGCAGCTTGGTGCACTGATTGGTGTTTTTCTCGCGGGGCCCTTGACTACCCGACTCGGTTACCGTTGGGCGACTTTGACAGGTCTCATGGCCTTGAACGCTTTCATCTTCATCTTTTACTTCGGGGATTCGCTGCCAGTCATCTTCGTGGCCCAACTCTTGGAGGGATTGCCATGGGGAATCTTCATTGCTAATGCTCCTGCATACTGCAGTGAGATTGTGCCTATAAGATTGCGAGCTCCAGCGACGCAGATGCTGCAAATGTTTTGGGCGATTGGTAGTATCATTGTAGGCGCCGTGACCTACGTCTATAATGATCGTAATGACTCCATGGCCTATAGGTATGTGCTAGTTTTATTTCATTTCCCGTAAACCCGTTGCACACTACTTACGAAGGAACTCATACAGAATCCCAATTGCACTTCAGTGGATGTTTCCAACCCCACTAGCTATACTCATCTTCTGCGCCCCCGAATCACCATGGTGGTTAGTCCGAAAGGGACGCCTTGAAGACGCAGCACACGCAGTTGGACGTCTGGGAAGAAAGTCGAAAACTAATACTCACGAGACAGTCGCAATGATGCGACGTGTTATTGAGCTCGAGACTTCCGAAAAAGAGCCTAGTCTCTTGGAGTTGTTCAAAGGCACTGACCTGTATCGAACTCTCATTGTGTGCTGTGTATACTTGGCACAAAACTTGACTGGTAACCTGATCGCCAACCAGGCCGTCTACTTTTTCAGACGTAAGTATCATCCTTTTCATCAGTATTATGCTTCACTCGATTGTGTTTGCTAATTGGATCATAGAGGCCGGTGTGAATGTGAATACCGCTTTCGCTCTAGGTCTCATTACCTCGGCTCTTCAAATGATCTTCGTTATGCTCTCCTGGATTCTCACCACCTACCTAGGACGCCGTACAATTTATCTCTACGGCTCAGCCATTAATGTTGCCTTCCTCGTCGCACTGGGAATAGCAGGCTCTGTTGGCACGAGTACTCAATCATCTCTTGCACAGGCATCTTTGGGTCTTATTGTCTCCGTTCTGTTCACCTTAGGACCTGCGCCTGCATCCTGGGTCATCATTGGAGAAACATCTGCTATTCGTCTTAGACCTCTTACGACGGGAATGGGACGTGCTGCATACTATATCGTTGAAATTCCTTGCATCTTCCTTGGAAGTTATATGCTTAACCCAACTGTAAAGCTCTCCCTCCAGGTCTTCGATCAATTACTAACATTCTATGTGTAGGGTGGAAATCTTGGAGGAAAGTGTGGCTACGTCTGGGCTGGTACAGGGTTCGTTTGCTTGGTCATGGCATACTTCTACCTTCCTGAGATGAAGGATCGCTCTTATCGTGAGATTGACATCTTGTTCAAGCGCAAAGTCCCGGCTCGCCAATGGAAGAAGACTATTGTCGATGTACAGGACGACGAGTAGATGCTGTACTCGTTGAAAAAGCAGTGGAAGAAGATAATGTTCCTTTACTTGTTTACTATATAATTAATAAAGTAGATAAACAATTTGTATTGTACAAATAGAAGTCTATCTATCTTGCTAAAAAGATTTCTCCCCTTTGCACAAGTTTATGTAAGCATTAGAATTACCGTAGACCAGAATAGGCTATGTGACAAGACTGCTGGATTTATTTTTGAATTTCACCCTACACCTACGGGGAGTAAGTTTATAATATACTCGTATTTCCCTTAGCAACAGTGTCTACTTGACTCTGTAAAAGGGGTGTATTATATATACTTCACCTAAGAAACCCCTAGAAGCAACAAGAATTAAACAAGTACAGTGAGTGACTTTGTCCTACAAAGATCTGTATCATATATTCCTACAAATCGCGTGGTTTATTTAATTAATATTTCTCAACTATCAAGTCGCACCATATTAGTATAATTCTAAACCCTCGATTCCTTCCAACATCAAACATGCCAATTGCAAGACGCAACTTCCACGTTCACTAGTTTCATGATATGGATAGTAAAGACTTATGTACTTAAAAAGCGGGTAAATCTGGGTCCAAACGATATTTTAAATACTATCATAGGTTGTTCACATAAAGCCTCTGTGAATTGTGGGTCAGGAGGTCTTGGAAAGATTGGCGTGTAACCAGGCACTGGGCACTTATATAGAAACTTCTTACACCCACCATAAGTGTGTAACCCGTTCGTCTCTAGCGTTCGAAAGCTTTTGCAGTCTTCTCACCCTTTATGCTGTCCTTCTTTCTTGGAAATGCCTTGGCAATGCGTATTAAGGAGCGACCTTGATTTATAATTCAACAACTGTTTGGAACTTTATTGGGTTGTTTATGAATGACCGCCTACTAGTATACATTTCTTACAAACATTGACGATTCTTGAGACTTTGTGTCTAGTATTTTCTGATAGTGGCATGGATTAACTTATACAACCTACGAGTCGAATAAAAATAGCAAGGAAACCATACCTTAGGCTATACTGCACAGCTAAAGGACACAACTTGATCTCTCTCTGTGGTTTAACTCTGGTGCATGAGATTACATAAAGCTATTACAATAACATCTTTGAGAAGCTAACTTACTTTCCAAAATCATTGTAAAGGTCTCAAGCTCCCAAAACTGCTTTTCCTCTAGAGCTATAAAAGCTCCCACGTAAACTTTTATGGAAAGACCGAAACTCATGCATTCGCGCGTGCATAAGTCTGTCGCGCTTGAGTGAGTCCCTAGTTCCGTGTTTGAACTCACTCACGTCAAGACTCTATTTCAAGCTAAATCATTGTGAATCTTTTAGAATACTACCCTGCTTTGATGAGATATTTCTCTCTCATGAAATCCCCCAGAACGTAAATCTAAAATTCGACAGCAGCCATAAAAATGACAGCAAAACTTTCTTCTAACGTAGAACGCTCGGATTTGCTATCCCATACAAATCAAGGACAAAAATGTATAGGCCTCCAAAAACGTCTATATACATGAATGAAGGGTTTTACTGTTATTGTGACATCCTTCCCAACTCGTGGCGGCAACTGCCTTTCTGTCAATGTTTGGTACGGCCTCTGGGGAACTCACTTGCTGCGATAACGGTCGCTGCTGGTACGTGTTCTATTTATAGGGATTATGTGAGCCTGTTAGATGACACGAAAGTGAATGATCAAAACTTCTCGCCAGTTCCCCAAGATTTGAGAACCAGCAAAATTGAATACGTGAGCCATTCGAGGTTGAAAACAAATGTCATTTTCTTTTACTTGATCGAGTTCGCGTTGTAGAAATGGGGTGGCATTACTTTCTCATATTTACTACGATTTGATGGATTTCTTTTCTTCATGTTCGGGTACTGAGATTGGGATTATAAGGTTCTGAGAGCTTTGGAGCAGAAATAGAGATGAGATGGAATAATAGGTAGAGTGACATATGGAGTTTTTGTTACCAGTAAAAGCAGAGACTGGAATAGGTGTTTCTTGGAACCTTTCGAGGTCTAAGATCTAGTTATAGAAGTAATAAGCCTTCATCATTACAAACAAGACACCTTTCTAAATCAGTGAAGTGAAGTTACTAACAAGCTACTCAAAGAACATTAGATCGCTAACACTCCATAAGCCAATTCCCTGCAGTTTTCAAAACAACCCGCCAACAACGCACTCTCCCAAATATCCAGAATCTACTTCCTATAGTTTCACTTCTCCACCCTCACCCCCAACCTCTCACGATATAAAACCACCCCCTCCTCATCAGCGAGAAGAACCACAACCACACCACGGCATGGGAAGATGAGAGTGATCAGTTTTTGAAGTGCATACTAAGTAATAACCTCCGTCCCTTCAGCCCCCTCATAAAAGCCCTAATATAAACACCAACCCATCCCCATTTTCCCACTCCCTCACTCCCGTAAAGCCGGTAACTCAAGAGAAAAACTTCGACAACAAGAAATAGAATGACAGCAAATTCCCCAACGAAAGTCGAAAATTCAGATTTTTGATAGCTTAAGTTGGTACTTGAATTTAGTCCTGCTTAGTCCCCGCCAGATAAAAAAAGTTGTCGATGAATGGAAGAGTGACTCGCTCATTAGGTAATACAGAAATGTAGAGCCCATAAAACTTCGGTTTGTATGTATTATGAATGGATACAGTACTATCGTATGGCAGTATGAAAACTATATTCAATAGCATGAGGTCTTTTTAGACACTACTCCTCACCAATTCAGAAGCGCAGATATAAACCTACCTACTGCCTACCCAAGCCCCGAATCGAATAGACGTCACTACCTGGAGGGATTTATATGCGGATTTGTAGGATGGGTGGGGTGGGTAAATACTCAGAGAGGAATAAGGAGTTGTAGAGGGATAGTAGACTCGACTCTTGCTTGGATTATTTACTTTACTTACTTTCTTGGTCAGAGTCATGTTTACCTGTTTGCGGCCACAGAAGTAAAGTGAGGATTTGATTTTCACACAGGGAAATGAAAAAATGAGGTGTACATTAACTATTTTCTATGTAAAAAAAATTGGGTATTATTTCTCATCCTTCCCATCAGATTAACACCTCCCTTAGCCCCATAAAGAGAATGCTATCCCGCCCTATCCCATCGCATTCCAAAGTATGAGGCATTCTACCACTTCCTCCACAATGGCTTGACTTCGGACTATATCCATCATGCTTGCCTGCTTGATTCTGTGGTCGTTGGTAAGATGTCCCATCTAATCCATCCCATCCATCCCACCTTATTTCAAAAGTCTCCTCCCCTTAACCCTCACCCCAAACCGTTCCGTCCCGCCTTGCTGCTGCAACTGAAAAAGTCCCAATTGCCCCGTCAAACCCCCCTCTCTAGCGAGCTTGTATCTCCGAAGAGCCTCGCGGAGATGATCTGGTAGAAGAGGACCCCGCCTCGTGTCTACCTCCCTTGGTTCGCCATCTTCCTCCCGAGGCGGACTGGGAAGGCCGTTGACTTGGTCTTCTCGTGTGTTTTCTAGCCATTGGTCTTGTACTCGTCGTGCGCCTTCGATGAGTTCCCCGGCGAAGATTTTGGCAATGGATTTAACGGCTCCTATGACGCTGGGATGTGAGGATTGAGAGAGTGTTTGGTTGACGATCTATATCGCGTTAATTTGAAGTCCAAATTGAGTTTTAACTAAGTGGGAAGGAAAGGTAGATACATACTCTTCTAATCACAGCATCCGGCCATCGACAAGCTCTCCAAGCCTCATACCTTCGAAACTGCTCCGGATCCAGACTCCGCACCAGCAACGCGCGATGTTCTAATTCCCTCGCCTTCTCCTCTTTCGTCCCAGACGTAAGTTCCAAAGCCATGGTATGACTTCCGCCTCCACCCTCCTCCTCATCATCCAAACTTGCATTACTCGCCCGTCTCTTTTTGCCTGCCGTCGGCGCAGGAGTCCCTGATTTCCCATCCACCACCGAGGACTCGTCATTCGCGCCGCCTTTTGACTTCTTGCTAGGCTTCTTCTTCTTGGGCCGACTGCTTCCTGCGACGCTGCTGGAGACCATGGTATCGGCGCTGGGGGAGCGTGAGAATGCGGGTGAGCGGGAGGATTGCTCGGGAGGGAAAGAGGTTTGGCGGAGAGGATGCGCGGAGCTGGTGGATGTTGTAGAGATCAAAGAAGCCTTGCGGCGTTTCATGGAAGGAGCGGATGAGGGCATGTCTGATTGACGTCGTTTTGGTGGTTGAGGAAGTTGGGAGTGGGATGGGTAGGAGGGAGATATGGCCGTATTATAACTGTAGGGAGGCGAGGCCATGGTTGATGGCGACCCGGAGGTAGGTTGGCGGGTGCGATACGGTAATGTTCCCTTGGCCTGGTGAATGGAAATGGGGTTGATTGTGAAGCTCAATATGTATCTACATACGAAGTATCAGTGTTGTAGTGAATGCGATACTAAGGTGAGTGGAGTGTCACAAGTGAGAGGATGGGGGATACAATTGGCTTGCGACAGACGAGGCTGAACGCTGTGGCAGGGGCTTGTTAGTGGTGGTGGTGGTGACCTATCAAAGCTGCCGTTGGGCGTCTCTGGCGCGCCTAAGCCAATTCTCGGGGTCCAATTGGCAATCGCCCAATCCACGTCCTAAGGGTGGAAGCTTCCATTCGGGGTCCATTGGGTCCATTGGGTCATTGGATCATTGGATCATTGGGTCACTTAGTGACCTCTTACTGTACCTAGGTACCCGTGCTACCCCACTAGCGTCATCTGCAAGTACATTAATTTTGGGAACGAAAGGCTATTGTACTACTAATCGTACACCACCCTTTTTTGGTGTCAGTCCGAATTTTTCGGCCCACGGAATTGTCTCCTCAACAATTCTTCTTCCAATGGTACAATTCACGAACCTGCCAACGAAAGGAATCACCGACGGGGAGGAGGATAATTTCGCCATCATGTCGAGCACCATTTCTTCCGACGCAGACATCCCCAACGGCTCGAGGAAGCGAAGATCGGACGACGAGGGGTCGAAGAGCAGCAAGAAAAGAAAGAGGAAGTCGAAGGAGAAGAGCTCTAGGAAAACCAATGGCGTGTCCAAGAGACGTCACAGTGTCAGCAAACCCGCGAGAGACCCCAGGGACGAGGCTTCACCGGCTTCAAAGGACGATGAGGACGAGGTGCGCTCACCAAGTCCAGTCATCGATTTCGATGGCTTGAGCAGACCAAGTATGGCGATCTATTTTTTCATCCCTCAATGACATCATTTCTGATTTTGGCACAGGTCTTGGGACGAGAGAAAGGAAAGAGGAGAACCCTGAACAAGCTGCGGCCCGTCTAAAGAAGCTATCTGGGGCAGTTCGAACCATTCTTGAATGCATTGGCGAGGATCCCGATCGAGAAGGTCTACTGGGCACGCCCGAACGATATGCGAAAGCGATGCTCTACCTTACCAAAGGATACCAGGAGAATGTTAAGGATATTGTCAACGATGCCATTTTCCACGAAGGACACAATGAATTGGTCATTGTAAAGGATATCGAGGTGTTTAGCCTCTGCGAGCATCACATGGTCCCATTTACTGGAAAGGTGAGTTTTGAGTTCAGAATACCAAGGCGATAGCTCCTGCTGAACAATGACTCGTAGATGCACATAGGTTACATCCCCAACAAAGATGTTATCGGAATCTCGAAACTTCCCCGAATCGCAGATATGTTCTCCAGAAGACTACAAATTCAAGAACGACTTACAAAAGATGTTGCACATGCAGTCATGGAAATTCTCAAACCACAGGGAGTCGCAGTCGTGATGGAGTCGAGCCACCTATGTATGGTCATGCGAGGTGTGGAAAAGACAAGCGCAACGACAATCACAAGTTGCGTACTTGGGTGCATAGAGAAAAGGGTGAAGACTAGAAACGAATTCTTCAGTCTGGTGGGTCTCAATAGACGATAAACACGACAAGACATACAAATCAGGGAGGCACTTTTTGAATGAATGCATTAGAAGGCGTTTGGTATTAAATGGTAGGGTACTTTTGGGCTCCGCGGTCTTCAACACCATGCAGGTTCGGCGTTCTATTTGGTCTTAACGCCATTTTATATTGATCTTTTGCGAAGATAAGGAATTCGAACATCACTCACTAAATAAGAAAAGAATTGAAGGGGTTGTCTATCTATTTTTAACACTCTTTCATGCTATGACTGCGACCAAGCTCCAACAGTTCCAAGTTCTCTCCTCAATCCGCTCTCTACATCTCTGACGACCTTCGCTACATCACTCAGAATTGATTCAGCAACCTCTTCTACACTGAAACCCGCATCGATAACGGTCATATCAGTTGATTCCTCCTCACCCCTGACAGTCAATCCAAGGAATTGCTCGCGAACTCTTTCCTGCATCTCTCTCTTCTCGTATTTCTCCTCTCCATATCCACCTCTCTTTTCTGCTTCTGCAGCACTTAAATCTAGGAAAATTACTCGATCAGGGCGTGGTAAACCGACTTCAGGAGAACGTGCCCAGTCTAGAGAGAGAGCGGGATTGTTTTTCGATGCGCTATATACCATTCCTGAGTAGTAATAGCGATCGCAAATGATGGTTGTGCCGAGGGAGATTTGTTGCTTGATGTAAGAGCTGGGAGGTGTTAATGTCGTAACTAAGAAAAAGAGGCAGGTTTAGTGGTTAGGAAGACATACGCTCTCTCCCGTCTATTCGCAGAGAAGAGGAGGTGGATTGCGTGGTCATCCATTTCGGTGGTGTTTTCTAGGTAGCTGTTTATCATTATCCCGATGGGGGTTGTTCGATCTGTAAATCTCGGTTCTTAGCATGCACCAATGGAATATAACACCATAAATTTCTGATCAATTAAACTCGCATCAAAATTCTGGAAATTCAGGTACCTGGAAACCGAAGCGTCTTGACATTATGTCCCTGCGTGTAGAGTGTATCACATAGCTTCTTCACCTGTGTCGTCTTTCCCGCTCTGTCCAACCCCTCTATCACAATAAATGCCCCTCTAGAAACGGGTGTGCTGGGCTCTCGGTATGGATACGCTTCAGAGATCGCCATTTTTGGTATTTGATTGTGTGTTTTGGGGATTCAGTTGGAGATTGTTGGAGTATATTGGGTTGTTGGCCACTAGGTTGTGAATTGGAGAAAGTGGTACGGAATTCGCGTTCGTGGGGTGGGGAGACGCGACTTGGGTGAAGTTGTACGTTCGCCAAGCCAGCGTCATTTGGCCTTCCGCCCCGGAGCTCTATACAAATATCTTGCGACCAGCACGGTTTGTACCTGTTGCCATATCCTCTCTTGAACTTTGACGACTTTCACGACTGAATATCCAAACATTCTGCCTGCGACACTCATCTACTGGACTAACGGTCGCCAGCGCTTTCCTGTTGTCTCTTCTCCGTTGTCACAAACTCCTCCAGCCGCCTCTGTATGCGCCCATCACAGTAATATAGAACGGACCTTCCTGAACCTTCCCACGCCCTGTTTAGAATTGCGCCGAATCGACTGCCATATTGGCACCTACAGTGAGCTTCGAAGGTCTTCGCCATGGCAGCGACGGAACAGAAGCTGGTCTGGAATCCAGACAACATTCGAGACATCGCCGAGTCAGTGGGAATAGCGCAGTTGAATGAGGATGCCGTACGATCGCTATCAGCAGAGGTTGAATACCGAGTAGGACAGGTCATCACAGAAGCTATGCGAGTGATGCATCAGGGAAAGAGAACGGTGTTGGGAACTCAGGATATATCACAGGCGTTGAAGGTCTTGGATGTGGAGCCATTATATGGTTACGAGTCTACACGGCCATTGAGATTTGGAGAGGCCTCTTTGGGTCCTGGCCAACCTCTGTTCTATATTGAGGATGAAGAGGTGGATTTTGAAAAGCTGATAAATGCACCCTTGCCAAAGGTACCGAGGGATATGTCGATTACTGGTATGTTATTCTAGTAGCTATTGAGAGCGTTGCTAACTCTAAACAGCACATTGGCTTGCTATCGAAGGAGTTCAACCTTCAATACCTCAAAATCCAACAACAGCGGAGGCAAGAGCTTCAGAATTAGTACCAAAAGGACCCGGCGCAAACCCAGCTCTCGCAGCTCTGGCAGGCATCGACAATGTAGCATTCAAACCCCTTGTCAAACACGTCGTCTCAAAAGAACTCATTCTCTTCTTCGACAAAATCAGACAAGCAATCCTCGATGAAGACCCCGACCCAGACGTCGCAACCCTCCGCGCAGCAGCTCTTGAAAGCGTCCGTTCAGATCCAGGTCTCCACCAACTAGTTCCCTACTTTGTAGAATTCGTAGCGGAAAAGATCACGCATTGCAGCAACAATCTCTTCATCCTGCGTCGAATGATGGAACTCATCAGCGCAATAATCGACAACAAAACTCTCTTCATCGCACCATATGTCATCTCCCTCTGTCCCACCATCCTCACCTGTCTCACCGCACGCCATCTCGGTCCCGAAGGCCAGAATCTCGAGACGTTGAAAGATCAATTTCAATTACGTGATTTAGCTGCTTCCCTCATTGGCAAAATCTCCCATAAATATGCGGAAACTAGCGTCCAGCTACGACCCCGTCTTACAAGAACATGTCTCAAATACTTCCTCGACCCCAAACACACTCTCGGAGGGCACTACGGCGCCATCTCCGCTCTTCGAACCATCGGTGGTCCGGAAGTCATTCGTGCGATCCTCCTACCCAACATTAAACCCTTCTCAGAACACGTCATTGCGAAAGCTATCCAGGAAAGAGGGGCGGGCGATGAGAGTGTAAATATGGTTCTTGCGGCCTTGGTCAAGGCTGTTGCTTGTCTGGGAGAGGGCAGCAAGGAAAGCTTCCTCACGCATGGGAATGCGATGAATGGCGTGATTAGTACGGGGGATACACTGGCGATTGAGGGGTTCTTGGGGAAGGAGGTGGGGAGTAGGGTTGTGCTACTGGGGGATGCGGGGTTGAATAAGGCGGTTTTGGAGGCGAGGGAGAAGGGGAAGTAGGGTTTCTTTATCGTGGGGAGAGTTCGAGGGTGATGCGATGAGGAAGGGGAGAGGGAGGGAGGTTGTATAATACCCGTGAAAGAAGGAAGGAAGAAGGAAGGAAAGAAAAGAATTTGCATGGGATAAAATGATTATGGGTGGGTAGGGCGTTAGCAGGCGAAAAAGTTCTTGGAGAATCTATGGAATGGGAATGTGTTTACCTCCCTGTCTACTTTGGTTAGTTAAGTTCTCTTTCTATACTTGAAAGTAGATTCAAATACGAAGAAATTTATATATCAATCTAACTACCTAACTCACTCATAAACCTAACTCATAAACCTATCACTAAGTAATCTATAAATAAGACCCTCTACCAGGGAATTCAAGTATGAACTATGCTATATAAGCTGTTGTCAATTAATCTGACCAGTGGTTTCCACTGCACGGAACCTGTGTGCATAGAATGGAACAGGAGTGTACAACATTGTACAAAGGAGGGGGGGGCACATGCCAGGGCCATATAAGCCCAGGCAGGCTCCTACCCACGTAAGATTACTTAGCTCTCCAGTTATCTGAATACAAACTCTTCTGGCACCCTGGCCTTCCATATTCCTAGCAAAATAAGCTAGGCTTCTTTTTAAAGTAGCCCGCTTAGCTTAGCTTAATGGCTAACCCTCTTATTTATTTACTTAGGTACTCTTTCTAGTTATTATGGCTCTCTCGGCACTCTATATATATTCCTTCGGGATATAAGCGGCGTCTTACATGTCTTACGAGATGAAGGGTATTTGTGGTGGATATGTGAGCGAGGATTGGTAGTCTGTGAGATTTGTAAGATTTGTAAGATGATGGTCTTGTCTTGGTTTCAGTAATCAACGTTGTAGCTTCTTATGGTACAGTAAATCGTACTTGAGAAATACTGTAAATTATTTGGTTTTGTTTGGTTGTTGTGATTTGCTTGTTGCTGGGATTGTGGGGTGATTGTTACTGAGTGTGGGATATTTAGTTGGAGCAAGTGTTGATACATGGTTGGGGGAGAAGTTTTCTATGGGTGCTCGAGTAGATAGTTCACTTTGATTAGTACTAGAACTAGTACTTGATTAGGTGCTAAATACTATACTCAATAGTTGTTCATAGATTAGGGTGGTGATATCACCAATGCTATATCAGAAGGGTCTCCGAAAGGGTTTATGTTGGATTAGTATGTGCTTGTAGAGACGAATCAATATACCAGCAACCGTGCCAGGCTAAATCTAAGGTTTACCTGTAATACCACCAATCATTCTTCCTAAGTCGACGAATACAAAACCCACTCGCAGATATACGGAAAGAACATACCTTTCGTGGCTTCATTACTACCCTAGCCCATCTTCAACAATCAACATCATTCCCAGGTACGGAACCCCATTATCTCCGATTCGTTGGGTAAACTGACGGGATTATCACTTGCATGTATATGTACTGTACAACACCACCCACCTTATCTCGGGATGTGCTACATTGCACCACCTGTTAATCTAGCAATGTCATTTAAATCCCGGGTACATTTATATATTTTGTAATCCCCACTGTAAGATCATTCACCACCCTCTCTACACTTTCCTCTCCATCCACACTCCACCATCCACCATGGCAACATCAGTAACCCACACAATCGACGAAGCAAAGCTCCACATAACATCCGTCTTCCAACACAGCTCCGGCGACCACGCCATCATCGACCACATAGCCGACAGCGACGAAGAAATCCTCGTCGCGTTAGGATACAAACAAGAATTCAAGCGAGATTTCTCGATATGGTCTTCCTTTTCCGTTTCGTTCGCTTGCTTGGGACTTTTACCTTCGATTGCTTCGACGCTGGTTTATAACCTAGGGTATATTGGGTTGAGTGGCTCGGTGTGGGGGTGGTTGGTTGCGGCGCTTTGGATTCAGTGTGTTGCGTTGGCGATGGCGGAGCTTTGTAGTAGTATGCCGACGGCGGGGGGGTTGTATTATGCTTCTTCTGTTTTGGCGCCGGAAGGTTGGTGATGTTTTTTTCTTGAGTTTGGGAGGATTTGTGGTTTCTTTGGATGTCTGTGATTGAGAATGGGATATCATGTCACTAACTCGCTGATCAGGTTGGGGACCTCTATGTTCATGGGCAAGTCATTTTCCTTTCTGTACATGGTAAAAGAGCTAACAACTCTCAAGATAACAGGATGGTCCAACTTTCTTGGTCTCTTGACAGGCCCTCCATCCGTGAACTACACTCTTTCCCTTATGATCCTCACAGGAGTACAGATTTCTGATCCCACCTACACAATCCAAACCTGGCATGTCTACCTCCTTTTCCTGTCAATTCTCATTCTCCAGGGATGTATCGCGATGAGCAACACGAAGTTCCTTGGGAGAATCAACATATTCGGTGCGATTGTCAATCTGGTTATGGTTTTTGTCTTCATCATTTGGATGCCAGTTGGGGCGATCAATACACCAAAGACAAACAGTAATCGCGAGGTATGGGTAGATGGGTTCACTAACGGAACGGAATGGCCTGATGGATTTGCGTTTCTGATGGGATTCTTGAGTGTTATTGTGAGTTTGACAGCCTTGAAAGTACCAGCAAGGGTAAATGCTGATTATTGACAGTGGACAATTGCTGGATTCGAGTGAGTTTGTTCCCTAACATCAAGAGGAAATATCTAACCTACATCAGTGCACCTTTCCATCTTTCGGAGGAATGCTCAAACGCCAATATCGCAGGTCCTCGCGCTATTGTTCTCACGGCGCAAATGGGGTTATATCTCGGTTGGGCGATAATTTTGGTGATTGCATATACCGCAAAGGATATTGGCGAAATTGTCGCCGGACCATATGGTCAGCCAATGGTATGTACCACTGCGCCAATTGTGGAGGACGTTCCGAGCTAATGTCGAAAAAGGGAAGTCTATGTCTGCAAGTTTTGGGCCCGAAAGCTGGACTTGCTATGTTCTCGCTTAATATGTTTGCCCAGTTTTTTACTGGTCAAGGGTATGTTACCATATCTATACATGCATTAAAATTTCCATCATGTTCAAAGGGAAGAGGAAAGATTGCTGAAAACTCGTAACATCTAGTATACTCGTCAGCGCATCACGCGTTACATTTGCATACTCACGAGACGACGCACTCCCCTTCTCCCGTTGGCTAAAACAAGTAAACAGCCGCACAAAAACACCAGTCAACGCCGTCTGGTTCGTCCTCTTCATCGGCGCACTCCTCGGTCTCCTGGGATTCGCAAGCCCAGTCGCAATCGGAGCAGTCTTCTCCATCGGCGCCATCGCCCAATACATCGCCTTCATATTCCCCATAGCGCTCAAACTCTTCGTCGCAGGCGATAGTTTTCGACCTGGTAACCCCCACCCCCTCCCTTACTCAAGAGCTTCGCTAAGTTATAACCTCGTGCCAGGACCATGGCATCTCGGTCGCTTCTCGAAACCTGTTGGTGCAACAGCTTGTGCGTTTGTTGCGCTGATGATCCCTATTCTGTGTTTTCCTTCTGTCAAAGGGGGAGATCTGGATCGCTTGAATATGAATTATGCGTGTTTGATATATGGGGGATCGATGTTTTTGGCTATGGTTTGGTATGCGGTGGATGCTAGGAGGTGGTTTAAAGGCCCGAGGATTAATGTTGAGCATTTGATGGATAATAGAGTGGTGGAGAAGAGAGAGAATGGAGGCTTATATGGAGAGAGGAAATTAGAGTGAGTCGTGCGCTTCTCTATATTTGGTATA
Source organism: Hymenoscyphus occultus (assembly GCA_900536445.1). NCBI lineage: Eukaryota > Fungi > Ascomycota > Leotiomycetes > Helotiales > Helotiaceae > Hymenoscyphus > Hymenoscyphus occultus. Next base: position 105,935 of record UNPT01000103.1, read on the forward strand.
GACAAGTATGTTGTCATTTTGAACGGTATTTATAACACCAATTGAAGTGAAGATTATTAAAGAGGTGTTTGGGATAATTCGAAGCTCTTCCTTGCTTCAATTCTCGTGTACGAGTAGACGATCAGAATCGACCAGTGCTTCGAAGGTTTCGCTTGCTCATAAACGAGGCAGGTCACGTGAACGGCTATTGAACTTTTACCTTTCCAGTAATTTGAGGTCATTACCATTTTCAGTCTATTCATAAAAGTTATCTTAACAATCATGCAAGAACTAATTACACCGCGTGTGGGCTTCTGTGGGCAGACCCTACATGTATTAATGTCATAGTAAAAAATATAGTAGCATAGCAAAGTAAGTCCTTGGAGGAATGGAAGCACGATTGATGTGACGACTTGTGCAAATTGCCTGCAAGCTGATATGATTTCTTTTTGCAACATGCTTTCAAAGGGTAACTGTGAAAGAACTCGCTTAATCGTTCTATAAACCAATCATTTTCCTCCCCTACTTTCTACCCCAAATCCTCAGACATCCAACATAGCAGTACTTTCCTCGCCAGACTCTCTGATAGCAGTTTTCTTCTCTCTTTCCATCGCCACCAAAGAGAAAATTACCATCACCCCCCACCCAAAGCCACAAATTAAACCCACCAAAAGCCCGAAACCATTCCACTCCCTCTCCCAATTCAGAAGTGCCCTCACCATCGGTAACAACCAAAACCCCCAGAAGCAAGTAAAAAACAACGAGAGGACAAGCGACCGAGATGGTGGCATCCGAGAAACGTGATGTAGAATGAGAGACAGTAGCGAGAAAAGAATGCTTAAGAGAGGGACGCAATAGAGAAACATATTATCAGTACTAGAAGACATCAGAGTCTGGTTGACAATACATAGGGTATAAAAAAACTTACCTTCGGTTTTGCGAGGGGTCATTGCCAATTTTGCGCGGTTTGGGAAATTGAAGACTCGTTGGACAGGGTCTGTTCATACATGTTATGAGGAATTCGGTTATTGAGAGGAAGAAGATTGAGAGGATGAGGTATGGTGTTTTTTGTAGAGGTGGTCCTTGCCATCGCGTGTCGACGAGGGGTTCGGGGAGGGAGGTTAGATACTGGAGAATGGGCATGGTGACTTGGCGGTACCGGTGCTACTGTTGTCAATGAAGGTGGTGAGGAGAAGAGCCATATTTATTATTCTGGAAATGCAGTCAAAATTCATGAGGAAACAAAGCAAAAGAGGATTCGAATACATCAGATCCTCTGGTTAAAGTCGACTTTGGGGGTGTGAACGATTCATGAAGTAACGAATAATTTTGCGCGAAAGAGCCAATGAGGAAGATTATCGTAACTCCAATTGACAAATAGTGCCTTAGTCACCTCTAGTCTGCAATGCTGCTCAGCCACCGATAAAAGTATTTAACCGGTAGTTTTCAAGCCCGAGGCACCTAAATTTTGGAAATACTCTATTGCCTGTGCCTAGAGTGCGTAGATTACCACATTTCTGCGTAACATCCATGTAGAAATCCTAGCGCTAAAGTTACCTGCACAATAGCAACGAGGGGTGTGAAGATTAAATAGAATTGCGTCAGTTGTTCAGCCTCAGTCGTTAATGCGACGAATAAGTTGAGATACGAATGCCAGATCAAGAATTTACGGTAGGAATACTTTTACGCGCGGGGGGTTTCTAGTCACCCGTGAAGGATTTGGGAGGGTGCGCGAAACGAATCGTTCATGGAATGAATCCTCCACGATGGCAAAGGTGCGATTCGCACCATAAGAATTTCAGACACGTTATTACAACCTCACTAAAGGGTCTACGATACCTTTTCCAATGAACGAAGTTTTCTGATTACCAATTTTAAGTGCAACGCCTCCCAAGATATAAAATGGGAAAATATGTGACCTTCTGATGGGGGCTGTACGTAAAAGGACGAGCTGAGAACCTCGAAGAGGAATATGCAGGGCAAAACGCACACTGCAGAAAGATTTGCCTTGAATTCATGGTATCTGGGGGGATTCTGGCCGCCCCCACCGCCCCGATATTTTTCCAGATCTTGTTGGTATAAGGTTGAAGTTTCCTTGCAATTGGTGCCTGGCTCTCGCTAACCCTGGATTTAAGGGAGCCCATATTTTAGCCGAAGGCCGGCCCCCTTTAAGTAAGAGACTTTGGGCGACCACCAGAACCAGAACCAGAGACAGAACCAGAACCAGAACCAGAGACAGAACCAGAACCAGAACCAGAACCAGAACCAGAACCAGAACCAGAACCAGAACCAGAACCAGAACCAGAACCAGAACCAGAATCTGAACCAGACCCTGAACCAGAATCTGAACCATAATCAGAATCAGAATCAGAATCAAAAGCCCCGGGAGACTCTTCAATCACAAGTCCATCCCGATAATCTTTCCAATCCTTGATATTGGCCCCATGTCTTACCAACAGCTGCAATATTTCCGTATTCCTAACATTATCCAAGGCTGTTTGGTTAGAATTGTTTCTGGCAGAAACGTCTGCCCCTGCTTCGAGTAAAAGGGTCAGTACCTCGATACTTTCTCTGATACTCAGCGGATTCTCTCTCCCAAACCTCGAGGCAGCAACGTGAAGCGGTGTATCTCCAGCGTTATCATTGACTTGGACCTGTGCTCCGTGCTTCAACAAGAGCTGCACAACAACCCCGGCCTTGGCGTAGTAGAGCGCTGTTTTACCCTCGGCATTCCTGACGTGTATATCCGCCCCCTCATCGAGTAACAAACGAATTATACCAATCGAACTTCTGCTTCGTTCACTCATCAAAGAATCGTGCAGAACAGTGTTTCCATATTCATCGGCATGATCAATATTGAGCCCCCGGCTTACCATCAACTTCATAGCTGCCACATTGCCAGTGAAATATCCAGCTGTCCTTCCGCAGCTATCTATGGCGTGAACATCAGCCCCATTCTCCAGCAATAATTGCACCGTGTCCAGGTGCCGACTTGCAACAGTATCGTGTAATTCTTTTTTACCGTACGTGTCTTTTGCTTCAAAGTCAGCTCCGTTCTCTAGTAACAGTTGTACTGTTGCTAGGCCACCTGCTCTTGAAGCTATAGATAATGCTGTTTCGCCGTGACTGTCTTTTGCTTCCAAATCTGCTCTATTCTCTAGCAATAGTTGTACTATTGTTGGGTAGCCGGCTCCTGAAGCTTGATGTAATGCTGTTTTACCGACCCAGTCTTTTGCTTCAGAATATGCTCCATTCTCTAGTAGTAGCTGAACAACCTGGTCGTAGCCAGCGAAAGCAGCGCAAAATAATGTTGTTCCGCCTTGAATAACTGTAGCATTTGTATCTGCGCCACTCTCCAACAGTAAATTTACTGTACTGACGTTCCCTTTGGCAGCTGCGACATATAAAGCTGTTTTTCCGTCATCTCCCTTCCCCTCAATACTGTTTCCAAGCCGCAAAAGCCTCTGGATGAGAACATCTAGACCGAATTCTGCAGCAAGAACAATTCCAGGAACCTTGCCAGGTTGCTGATCTTTCCACCCATTATAAAAAAGCAAATTCGCGGATTTAGCAATTTGCGCAGCAGCAGATGTTAAATTTCCGTCGTTAACAAACTCGAAAGCATATTCCTCTACCGCAGCATACAGAGCACTGAAAATATGATCACCCCAATGTCCTGCAGCATATTGACTTAGAGCAAGATTAGAAAGCCATGATTCAAGTTCTGGCTTAGTTTGACAGGCACCATTTCTGAATTGATCCATTGATAGATACCGGATAGAGGCAATTGCGATGTCGGTATGGGCCATTGGAAATAGCTCACTACGATGTCTTTCGAAATATTCCTGGGTGGTGTAATGAACAAGACGAACGATTCTGCTATCTTGATCGATAACCAGTAAACCTCCACACGCAGTTGTGATGTCAGACTCATCGGTGAGCCCCTCTTCGTCAATCGTAGTATCATCGGGCTCGAAATTGGTGACAGCAACTGCATGCTGGACCTCACTAACCTCCAGTGGTCGAACTGTATGCGTGATCCATGACAAGACCGTCATCGCGAGCCTTGCTTCATCCTCGGGTTGTCGCTGAATTCTCTCCATCGCCTCCTTATATACCTCGTCACGTATCTCTGGCAAAACATCCAACGACTTTCGAAGGCTCTTAATATCTGCCTTGCTCCTAAGCGACTCAAGGTGTAGTTCAGCGAGGAGAAACCTAATCAAGTCAATAAGAACCTCATTTGGTGAGAGGGGCTAAAATCAACATCCCGTTTGCTTTTTCAACCAATTTTTCAACGATACACGTTTTGAGATCTTTCGATTTACGGCAAAACCTTGCAAGTTTGGGTGCTTGTTTCATGTGTACGTCCAGGTATTTCGTAACATCTTCATCGCTTGCTCTAATTTCTAGATGCAGAGCGCCTTTAAACAAGTCTTCAATATCGCCAAGATGCCACGAGGTACAGAGTAATCGAACGTTCGGTGGTGAAAGTCTCAAAGTTGCAACCAGTTCATTTCTCGTATCTACATGGCACTCATCTAGCGCGTCAATTATAACGTAAATGTGGGGAAACTTGGTAACAAGTGTATTGAATAAAGCAGAGAATTCTTTCTCGCTCGGCCGCGTCTTCTGTGAGTTGTGCTTCTGGTAGATAGTGCGAACTTCATCGGGGATAGCTTCAAGGCATAACACAAGTTGTTGTGTAAGACTTGAGATAAGGTTGCTAAACGTTTGGCTGTCGCGCTCCTTGTAGTGCAGTATATAAAAGCGAGTCCAATATCTGCATTGGTTGTGCTGGTTTGAAAGTTGTTGACGATTGCTGATCTACTCTGAGGTCAGCAAAAGGAAACAGAGAACAGGCGGTGTAATGGATATACGCAAGAATTGTTTTTCCTGCCCCAGCTGTGAGACTATTAGCTTTGTCTTCTGCAGGTGGATAACAAGAGTATGCTTACGTGATCCTGAGCACCACAGTATTCGTTCATTCCCATTAAACCATGCTGCGTACTCAGTGGTCTTGAAAAGCCATTCTCCTGTTCCCTCCTGACGTCTCCGATGGATATCATTCTGCCCCGCCAAGAAATTCAAACTTGACAACCACTTGATGATAGTTTGGCTTTCTTGATCTTAATCTTTTTAGTATGAAATAATCGATTTACGGAACACACATACCATTATGATGAGCTTTGATAGAAAGCGCCAAGCTAAGAAATTGGTCCGAGAGATGCCCCAGCTGCTCGCCGTGTTCCGTCGTGAGATTGCTAGGACTTGTCAATGCCACTACCAACCAATTGAACAAATTTGCCAAAGTGACTTACAGGTGAACTAATTCAACAGCCCAACTCAAGTTCTCGCGTATATCGGCAATAATCCTCATCAACTTCAACAGCGTGCTCTCTCGGAAAGGATAAAGAAGTCGGCGTCCTTGTCCGTGCATCTTGGACCAAACACTTGACACTTGGATCTCCTGGACCTTTTTCAACTCCTGTTGTAGCTTATCAATGCCAGCCTTACAGCCGATGATACCTTCCTGTACTCCAGCCTCAGCCTGTGTAGCTACTCCCTCTTCTCTGATACTAAGCTTTAGAGCGTTCAAACTTTCTTCCAGACTTTTCACTGACTGGCACATCCGTAGCACCTCGGTTGGTGCATCCTTCCAGGAACCATAGTATTTCATAAGCCCATCACAGACTTGCATACCCAAAGAGACGATCCCTACCGCACTTCCAGCAATGCCGAGCTCGGCCATACCGCAAGTTCACAGCTCTAGCTATAGCAACAGTAAAGAATAGATTTGTGGTAGAACAGGCGTCGAGATCTTATAGAAAGAGAGCCCTGTGAACAATGTCTTGTGCAGGAAAATATTCCTTCATGCTGGAGTCGAATTCAGCCACCATGCTGACTACATGGTGAAGAGCAAATCACGTATGATGCCGAGAAAAAGATACAATAGACAGCCGAAGTATACGTTTACTAGCCGTTAAATGTATCTGGAAAGAGGATAACAGAAGAATATTCATTGATGCAATAAAATCTCATCTTTTATTATTCATTGGTCTGTTGGATTTTTAGGAGAACCTTAGTGGAAATATGAGATATCACGTGAATATCGGCGCTTGTCCTGCCGAGTCGGCTCCTTTCTTCCGAGGAACTAAGAGCCAACGACGACAACATTCTAACGCCAACTCTTGCTCCTGTGGAATGCTTTCGGTCATTTACAGGAGCTTCACTATTACAAATTATTCCCAGGAGGTATGTGAATTACCTTACTTAATAAACCAATTACGTGTGCTGGACTGCATTCTATGGGATAGGAAGATTCTAGGTAAGTGCTGTATGCGCCGGCCTCACGGATTATCTTTTAATTGCATCTAGTCCATTTTTCAAGATGGCATATGGAGAAAACAACCCAGAGGAGCGATATAGTCTTCTGCGAAGAAGCGAGGATCTAGAGGACCCAGACAATCCAATTGACGAGTCTACGCGGACCAGACCATTAGAGGTAGACGATCTCTCGGACGATACTCCAACTCCACGTTTTCTGCAGGATTTGGGCTCCTACAAATATATGAAATGGGTACCGGTACCAGTCCGACGGGTCTGCAAAGCCGTTCGGCTGTGGGTGAAGGGACCAGATCCTCCTGAGGTTCATACCATAAATCGAATCTTCCCGGCCATACAGGAGTTGCCTATTCGACTTCTGGATCACTGTGTCCCAAAGAAAAAGCATCAAATCTTGCTTCTGGTTGCTTTTTACTTTTCTTGGATCCTCACTTTTGCTTTGGTTATGCGCGAAAGTACATTTGCAACGGAGATTGAAGGATGGGGAGTCCCGGGAAACATAGGTTGCGGAAATACATATTGGGTTCCCGGAAACAGCTGTGGTATGAACGGAAATGACTGTCGGCCATTTAATGGTAGCGGATTTGCTTTCAGATGCCCTGCCAATTGTGCAAGTCAGCAAGTTTTGAATATTAGAGCTGTGGGAGCACAAGAGATCATCTACCAACCTCTTGTGATCGGCGGCCCGTCCGAAGAGGATAATACTCCATACTACAGAAGCGATTCTTTCATCTGTAGCGCTGCTATTCACGCCGGGGTCATTGATAATACCAAGGGCGGCTGTGGCGTTGTTTCTCTTGTTGGCGAGCATAGCAACTACGCGAGCTCAAAACGCAATGGTATAAGGAGCATTGCGTTCGATTCAACGTTCCCTTCTTCCTTCACATTTCATTCTGGTACTACCTGCGCTGCAAAAGATCCACGCTGGTCGCTTCTGTTCGTCTCGCTTACATATACCATTCTGCTCTCGTTATTCACAACATCCCCGGGCCTGTTCTTTTTCAGCATCTTTACAGGTATTTTTGCTCATGTGGGACTTGCTTCTGACCCGCCTGGTCACAGCTCAATTCCGAATCTTCTCTCGAACCTTTTGGGGAAGTTTCTACCAGCCGCTTTCTGTGCTTTCGTCATCTACAAATACATGGGTGTACATCGAGCTCTCAATGGCCTCACCGCACAAATTGAAAAGACGATTTTATGGCTTGGAGCTTGCTGGGTTGGAGCACTTTCAAATTACACCTTTAAGTGGATCCCAATTCAACGGCTTAACGCTCATGACATCAGACAGCAACCAGGAGCAAAACTCGCCTTGATTCTTATAGTGTTGTTCATAGTTCTCGTTGTCCTGAAACAAATCTATTTCTTTCAGAAAGAAGGCAGACTAATTCGGTATCTGGGCATATATGGTATCTTGTTAACTGCCATTCTTGTGTCACTAATAATTCCGGGGCTCAGTTTACGCATCCACCATTACATACTGGCTCTGCTACTCCTTCCGGGAACCAGTATGCAAACACGACCCGCGCTCGTATACCAAGGTCTCCTAGTCGGCCTTTTCATTAATGGAATTGCACGATGGGGATTCGATTCCGTTCTACAAACTCCGGATGCTCTTCAGGGTGATGCACCACACAACTCCCGCCTACCCATAATCTCGAAGCCAGCTATATCAGTGGCAAACTCGACCATCGAGTTTCACTGGCTTACACCACCCGAGCCCTATGATGGGGTTTCCGTGCTCGTCAATGATGTGGAACGGTTTAGAGGGTACACTGATGAAGGGCTCGCAGGCGACCAAAAGTTCGTATGGAGAAAAGGTGGGAAGGGAGAACCATTGTACTTCCGATTTGCGTATATGCAAGGAAGTACTGCCTGGGATTATACTCGCGCGGGTATTTGGGCAGAGGATGGGCAGTGGATTCCTATGGAGGCTGGTCCTAGTATGGTTAAAAGAAGTGCTGCTGAGGATGGTGTGAGTCTGGTGAAGAGGGAATTTCATGATTCAAGGTCAAGGCTATGATTGATGAGGCATGATGATCCTACGAGCTTTGAATAGAGAGGGATTAGGAGTTGTATTTAGAGAATGAATAAAGGTGGCACATATCATGGATACACTAGTGTCTCGAGATATTGGTGAAATCTAATAATTTTCAAGTGGCTCCAATCATCTATATCTTCTGTCAGAGCCCACTTCACTTCGATATTATGATACGCTGTATGTTCATGTATTTTAATTTTTCTCTTCAAACTCCAGGAGGGGCAATTGATGTACTGGCTTCATGGCGGTGGAACTAACCTATAGCAACATTATTCTTACAACTTAAGGAACTATTTGGTCATTCTCTGATTCCCCTGAAAATTGCATACCAATTGAAATCGACTTCGTTCATCATCCATCTTCCAGTAATATTGAATATTGGCATAGGAAGTAAATGCCCCGCGTTCCACCCAAGGAATGACTCCACTTATCCGACCCACAACCACAAAAGTTTTCACTCCCCACCAAACTCCCACCTTATTCATATTGAATAAGCAGCCGGGCATCATCCAAAAACAACCAAGTACGATCGCTTAGCTCAGTTGGTTAGAGCGTGGTGCTAATATCTCCCTCATAAGAAAACGCCAAGGTCGCGAGTTCGACCCTCGTAGTGATCATCTATCTGTTCTTTTTGCTGTTTTTGAAATAGTTTTGTCTACTTTTTTTGTCTTTTGGACATAGGGTTAGGTTTCGAGGTTGGTCTAGCTTTTGATCTGTGTTAGGGGGAAGGGGGTAGGTGGGTTTCCTTCCTTGTGGAAATGGGGAATGTTGAAGTGAAGGTCTTTCGAATTCGTTGGTGATTTTTTGTGAAGCATTACCGAGTTTTGGTCTTGGGGTTTTTTGATTTCTTGTGGAATTTGGATAATATCGACGTAAGTTGAAGGCTTGTTCGGATCATGTAAGAGAAGCTAGTATTCTTTTCTCCCACGCTTGGGAATCACCTCTTAATGCTTAAGTGGTAACACAGGGCAATTGATAGGATACTTCAGCTTTATATTTGGCAAATCGAATTCCTATTTCTCCCGTTCCTTTGCCTTTGCTTTTGTGAGTACCTTTCTACCAGAGAATCATTCATGTTTCTCCCGAGGGGGTGCTCAGACTCAACTGCGTTCTCAAAATGTGAAAAATTGGGGGCTTCATCATTAATCATCTGTGTAGATTCAATTCTCATAACGTTAGTATGAGAGGGTTTGCGGATTGTAAGCTTCATAGAGCTTTGCATGAGTGCTACTTCTACTAGGTACCTCTTCTGCCGCTCGATCGCCATTAATGAGTGCACCCTTTGGGGTTTGGCTTTCAATTTGTGCTTTCCATACACTTACAACTCCTTTTATCAAATAGTCTCAGTCGATGTTCCAATCAGTTCATAGGACCACGTTTTTTTGCGGGCGTCAAAATTTTGAATCTGGTGATTTAAATGCCTTGGATCTTTTCCACGATTAAGCTTGTCTATGGTTTCATCTTCACAAAAGCCAGAATGTTGCCATTTTCAATCGTATTTCCATCATGAAGACATCAACTATTGTTGAGACATCCTTTCAAGCATTCTTTCCTCCACGGTGTTTGTTGGGGTAGGAGATTGTGGATCCTCATACATCAGTTTGGATTTTCCATCTTCTGTTACAACACCGAAAACCTTGTTCTCCCCGTCAATCACCCCACTTGGCTCTTTCAACCCCGTATGGGGGAGTACAGAAGCTCCAGGGAGATCAGAGCTATGAAAAGCCTGTGCCATATCAAATGGGTTGAGCCGTGTGTGGTGACTGAGATTCCAGTAACCGAAGAAGATGGGGACGACACTCAGGATTCCTAACAGCATTACTACCAACCCTCCAGACATGTAGGCAAAATTCGTCATGAAAATGACTTCCTCGCTGATTTGAGTACCATTGATCTCTTGTTTTGTAGTGATCAACAGATCAGTGCTCGAGCCTGTATTAGAGTCGATTATCTGCCTCAAACTCACTTCGTCGTTGGTGGCCCCAACGTAAAGCGCTGACCGAAACATCAACTCGTTCAAATCTTTCACGATATCGTTCATTGGATCGGACCAGGTATAGTTGCATGAGAATCTGGTTTTGAAAAGCTCGTCTGGGTTGGTATCATAACCATGAATGTATTGAGATGCGACAGTATCCAAAGAAGTCAACGAGTAGGCCACCGAGAGAGTTTCATGCTTTTGGCCAACAGACTCAGGTTTCGCGGGTACGAAATTCACGTCAGTTTGGATCGACACATTCAATGAATAATGGTCTTGAAGATACAATGCGATACCGCCAAAGACTGTGGCATAGAGGAGCTTCGGGCTCATTAAGTAGCCTGGAAGGTCATCAACCTTTTTGGGGTTTTGCAATCCCACTGGTTGGACATTATTACCGATTATGCTAAACTCATACTCCATCACAGCTGGTGAAAAGGTGCACATGGTGGTTGAGAACAATGCATTGCAGTATGTGTACGGATATATCTTGGCTACCAAGTGTTGTAGCTCAGGGGGTGCTTCTGTCGTGTTCATAGATTCGGTTTTCAAAATCTGATGTATTAGTTTGGCCGATAGTAGGGAAATTATTTATGCCACTCACATTAAGTACAATTGATTCATTTGCCACACTAGTTCCGTCGACTCCGGTATAGTTCCACTGGGTGGATACCTGGAAAACAGGCGTAGAGTATGAAATTGAAGGTTTTTCCCAAGTAATGTTCCAATTGTCGTAAGTAGGCTCATCACAAGTCCTAAAAAGTCCAGCGGCACGTAAAACCCCTGAGCAATTTCCTGTACAGCCTTGTAGGTCTGTTGTCAGAATCTTGCGATCCGTCATTTCCCTAACTATTGTAGCAATAGCGACAAGGTTTAAATTTCTGCCAGAAAGTAACGCAGCATTCAAATTCGTCGCCATCTCCCAATCTCTGCTAAGATTTTTGATTGTAGATCCTCTCAGAGCTCTGTTCCAGCAAAATACAATGGCACCCTCTGCTAACGCAAAAGCCAGTGAAAGTTTGAAGATTGCTGATGCAATGGATAGAACGACGGATGGTTGGATGGGCCAGTGATCGATTGGTTTTCCGTTAGAACGGAATAGGACGAAGATGGCAGCTATCATGGAAGCAAACGCAAACATAATTGCTGTGAAACCACTATAGGGAAAACGCTCAATGTATTGAGAGCGTAAGATAGTCATGTGGACTAGATATCTTAGGTCAGGGTGGCAATTAGGTAAAAAAAAAAGGGAGTACAGTTCATACTGGGTTCTTCTTGCAGGTCTCTTCTTGTTGGATCATTCTGTATGCGAGACGCATAAAATGACTGATGGGGTGTTGACCGTTGGAATGTGTTGTTTGGTTCCTCTATCAACTGTTGCTCTTGTTTGAATCCATTGTGAAAATGGAGAACGAGTGTGGAAACATAGATCTGAAGACAGAGCTGTAGAGTACAAAGCAATATTACCTGACTTCAAAGCTGAAGTGTTTTAGTAGACTAATGAGAATCCACGATAATAAATCGGATCTACGAAACACATATAAAGGCCCCCAGGATGAATTCACTGTTTTGAAATCGGCTCAAGCTTCCAGTTGGAACAATATGAAAAATAATCCCTGGAAAACAGCCTCAAAAGAGATATATTCACTTTGTAAGGTCATTCTTCCTTTGACATCGCAGAATTGTTCTAGATTAGTATTCTTTTCTTGAGCTTAAATGTTTTCGCTTAACAAAAACTGTCTCAATTTATTATATTTGTCTAAGTAAATCAATCAATGGTATAAACTGTTCACAAATATTCTGAGTTGAGAACTTTCTAATTTGGAAAGTGCTATGCTGGCCTGGCTATGTGTGCTTAAGAGTGGGGCACATACGGCATCCCAAATCTACCACTAAACCAGATGACTAAATCGCAAATCGCAAAAGTCACTATTAATGTTATTTTGTAGGAAATCGCAAGTCGCAAATCGCAAAGTGGCTCAGGGTTAGGGTTGTATGCTAGCGCTGGAATTAAAGGTAAAACCACTCGATATAAGTAAATAAGCTTAAATTTAACCCGAATTCTCCTGCCCTCAAATATAACTCGAACGCTCCTTTAACTCCTCCTCCCACCCCTACACTCCACCCCGGCCCCCCTAACGGGGGTCTCCCCTAGCTAACAAATACACCTATATCCCCTCTTGTTATTATTGTTACTATCGTTAATCGTTATCGCTATCGTTGTCGCTATCGTTGTCGTAAAGAAAGAGAAGATCAAGTAAGAGGGAGAGCAAGGAAAGTGTCACGAATCACGTGTTCACGTGATACTTGTCATAATAAGAGGCACAACCCTCGACAGGCACATCCAGGTTTCTTATAGCAAATAGGGATCGCTTAGAGTAGCTAAGCGATCCAAGGATTTCTATTGGTCGTTGTCACGTGACTAGACTTGATCATGCTTGATCAAGTGAGCAACACTGAGCAGGATCATACGGATCAGGGTGATCAGTATGATCAAGGAAAACGAAGGTTCTATATAAGACTGGCACGTCTGCTATTAGATAGGAGCTTCGTGCTCAACTTTAGTTATTAATCTTATTATATTGTTTGACATCTTTGATACAAGTAACGAGTTCACTTCCAAGTGAACAACCCAATAGTCTTCTTCTTATCCTAGTATACCAACCAGCGAACACCCAGCCAAGTTTAGTTAGCCAGTTTGAGTATTCGTTATAGAAAGGTAGGTAGCAAACAATTGTTAGTGTAACACGTGCTAGCCTAGCCATTTTAGGAAGGTGGTATTCGAGGCTAGGATAAGCAACACACACAACTAAAATATTTCCCCGCTTCTGACCCTCTCTCTCCCTCTTCCTCTCTGCCTTTCTCCCTAACAGTATACTAGGGTACAACTCTATCCGGCAGCAAGTGTAGGCGATAGTGAGGATACGACAGTAAGGATACGATAGTAAGGATAAGCGGCAGCGAGGGTAGGCGATAGTAGGGGAACAGGCAGTTAAGGTGTCCACGTAAAAATGCCTAGGCACGTGAAGTCTAAGGTGGGGGTGTGGGGGTATAGGCACTCTAGCATAGTAGTAGTTAATATATGACTTTTGCGATTTGCGATTTACGATCAAGTTATCTGTCTAGTAGTAGATTTGGGATTCCGTAGCACAGTAATCTGCATAGAGCTAACTAGTGACATTTGACTGACTAATATAGTGATGGTAATTGATTCACTCTGTACAACTCGCACGTATCAGCGATATCTATTTTAATCTTAAGTGATGGTGTGATCTTTTCTATAGCTCTGCATCTAACCTAGATTTCGTGACCTTTTTCACGTTAGGTGTGAAATGATGTATTACGTGTTATCATAACACCATCAGTATTGTACTGGTCTACTTAACACCAACATACCCATCGCACCTCCTGTTGTATCAAACTACAAATCCTAGAGACTTTGGCTCTACGTTCAGACTCATCGTATTATATGTAACGAATACTCAAACTGGCTAACTAAACTTGGCTGGGTGTTCGCTGGTTGGTATGCTATGATAAGAAGAAGACTGTCGGGTTGTTCACTTGGAAGTGAACTCGTTACTTGTATCAAAGATGTCAAACAAATATGATAATATTGATAACTAAGTTGAGCACGAAGCTCCTATCTAATGGCAGACGTGCCAGTCTTATATAGAACCTTCATCCTCAAGTGCTAGCTTGCTAGCTCGTCGCTTCGTCGCCTGCTAGCCTGCCAGCCCGTCGCTTCAACTAGCGACATATGTCACGTGACCATAACCAATGGAAATCCTTGGATCGCTTAGCTACCCTAAGCGATCCTTATTTGCTATAAGAAACCTGGATGTGCCTGTCGAGGGTTGCGCCTCTTATTATGACAAGCATCACGTGAAAACGTGATTCGTGACATTATACTGTCGCTATCGCTTTTTCAAACATTTCAATGCATTATAAAGAGAAAAGGTTGAGCACAGGTCAGCAGAAGACAAGTTATAATTTCCTATGATATATCCTACGTTAACTTCAGAGAGGTGGAAATCTAAGCGAGAGTATCAAAATATTCTTCTGCATTATACTCACACTTAAAATTCTGAATTCACTACAGCAGTTCCTACCCAGCCAGTGAGCTGCTACGGCATCCCGAATCTACTACTAAACTAGATAACTAAATCGCAAATCGTAAAAGTTACTTTTAAGGTTATTTTATAGGAACTCGTAAGTTGTATATCGCAAAGTGGCTCAGGGTTAGGGTTGTATGCTAGCGCTGGAATTAAAGGTAAAACCACTCGAATACTCCTACCCTCGAGTATAACTCGAACGCTCCTTCAACTCTACCCCCCTATTATATAACCCCCCCCCCCCCCTCCCCCCGTAGCTAGAGGTTTTGTCGTAACGTAATCCCCCCCTCCCGCCCCCTAGCAAACAAATACCCCCTATCCCTTCTTATTATTACTACTACTGTTGCTATCGTAGTTGTAAAGAGTTATCGTAAAGAAAGAGGAGACAAAGTACGAGGGGGAGAGAGGACAGATAAGTAGTAAACAATTATTAGTGTAACACGTGCTAGCCTAGCCGTTTTAGGAAGGTTGTATTCGGGGCTAGGGATAAGCGACACACGCACGAAAATATTTCCCCGCTTCTGTCCTATCCGCTACCCCCCCCCCCCCCCCCCCCCCCCTCTCTCTCTCTCTCTCTCTTCTAAACAAGTTACTAGGGCACAACCCTTATACGATAGTAAGGATACGATAGTAAGGATACGATAGTAAGGATACGATAGTAAGGGAATAGGTAGTTAGGGTGTCTACGTAAAAATACCTAGGCACGTAAAGTCTAAGGTGGGGGTGTAGGGGGAAAGGTACTCTAGCATAGTAGTAGTTAATATATGACTTTTACGATTTACGATTTGCGATTAAGTTATCTAGTTTAGTAGTAGATTCGGGATGCCGTAGCTGCGCAAATGCACTAATTTGATGATTCAACCACCAGAGACACTTGTTGAATAACCAAATGCAGCTTACCAAAAATGGGATTTTAAAACAATACCATACTGCGGAAGGCCAATTTCAAAAACCCTGAGTTGAAATCTACATGTTGATTTTCTGATGGAACCGTTTTGTCTATTTAGTATTCTCTAATCATTCGTACTTGTTTTTCTCGCCAGTTAACACAAATGTTGAAGTTGTGGACTTGAAAGTTGGTATTAGGTTAAACCAGCTAGAAAGAGAGTCTAGAGACTCATAGTACTAAGTACAGTTCGTAACCCTTGGGCCCTACTATCAAATGCTAGTATCTGCTAGCGCAATCGCTAATTGAGCTCTTTTCCTAACAGTAAATGAATTTCTTTTCTTTATCACGTGAGTTACTACACGTGAAATCACTTTATGTAGTCAAACTCCACCTTTCTGTTTTAAAATGTTGTGCACAAATCAGAGTTACAATGTGCTCCATAAGCTGCGATGGCATTTCGATTGAATCAAACTTTAACGACGACTAAGCCCCAAATCGTCAACCGAGAAAGCTACATTTCTACCGCTTCGGGAATCGGCAGTGCCCATACCTCCGTACATATCCCACCACCGCACCACCCCCACTCTCCAAATCTAATGGGCTCATAGACCTTACTTTTACCTTTCAGTACCCGCACCGTATCCTTACTATCGCGATCCTTCCCTCACACTATTAAAACCATGATATCCTCACTATTGCATGCCACCCTTCAGGCTTTACTAATGTATCGTAGTCCCCATTTCTCGGACCCCCTCGCTAAACCCCTTCCTCTCGCTAGCTTACCACCTACCCTTTCTGTCGTGAAGCTTTACTATTGGAAATGACAGGCGGATACAGGAGAAGGTGGAAGGGAGATATGATAAACAGGTTTTAGCGCAGCACGTGCTCTTTTAGGTTTTCTTACAAAGGTTGTATACAAGAGCTAGGAATTAGGCGAGGATGTATACAGAAAAAAAAAATTCTTGTCCTCGCTTTTTCTCCACTTTTCGTCCTTCTGGTTCAAATATACTAGGGGATTAACCTTATTTAACATACAGGATATACCTAATGATTGTAAGACTATAATAAGGTGTATTAGAGAGTTTACTGGAATAAAAGGAAGGTGTAATAGTAGTTTTGGTAATTTCGGCGGGAGAGTGGAGGTATAGGGGTTGGACACACAAAAAGGGTCAACTGGACATAAATCGGAGTGTACCTGATTCATATTAAGTGGAACAACGTAAGTCAAACTAAACTCGGAAAATTCTATTCTCTAGCTTTTCCTACTCTATTCGAACCACAAAATTTGCGGCTTCTGATTTGCGAGTTGCGGCTTAGTAGTTATTATAGTTTGGTACATTCGGGATGCCGTAGCAGCATAACGTTGTATCGAAATGTGGTGGTATCTATGGCTTCCGTGCAGTTACAGCTCAAATGATCCCTTATCGGATATTCAAAAACCTTGATTTTTCCATGTTTTTCTTTTCATTTAGTCTGCCAGGGTCTTGAAAATTTCTTCATTTTTGTTTTGTTGAGAAGATCCGCAACCTTCCTTTCTTCTCACAGTCAACTCTACTGTGACCAACTCCTCACGAGTCAGCTAGATTCAGCTGCGAATATGGCAGATATCACACTGCCCAACGACAATGGCATTCCGGGGACTGTTCACTTGGTTGATCTTGAGGGAATGGTCGATGCTCAGCATGCTTCCGGGACGATCAAAGATGTCGTCTTGATTCCTACTCCAAGCAACGATCCGAACGATCCATTGAACTGGACCCCGAGGAGAAAATCTGCTTCCACTGCTTGCACTTTATTGTAAGTAGCGGGACTACTCAGTAACGAGATGGTGTAACTCTTATGGGTAGATACGTCTTAGCAGTAGCGTTCCCATCTTCTGCCATATACTCGGTCTTTATGCCCATTATAGCGAAAACCGGTATTCCTTTCGGAACTCTGAATGAGGGCACCGGATACATGTTTTTGTTCCTCGGATGGGGCTGCGCATTTTGGCAACCAGTCGCTCTGCATGTTAGCTAATGATTAGTCCAAATAATGAACCATGCTTCTAACATATTTCTAGTACGGAAAACGCCCAGTATATCTGTTCTCGGTTCTAGCGACCCTTGGTATAACAATGTGGGGGCCCTATATCGAAACAAATGGACAATGGATCGCCTCCAAGATTCTTCAAGGTTTCGTTGGAGCCCCAATCGAATCTCTTCCCGAAATTTCGATGGCTGATATATCTTTTACTTATAAACGAGGGGCATATATGACGTTATATGCCTTCGTCCTTAGTGGAAGTAATTATATCGCTCCGACACTTGCGGGCTTTATCTCCAATGGACAGGATTGGGAATGGGTTTTGGTAAGTTTCTGTTTCCATCGACGAATATGCGTTACTGAACAAATTCAGTATTGGTGCGCAATCTTTTGCGGATTGAGCTTCGTAATCCTCTTCCTCTTCATGGAAGAAACCAACTACGACCGCCCGCCAACAAGCCCAAACCCAGCAGTGGTACCAGGAGAAGAGGACGCTCCTTTGGAAAGCAACGAAAAGGTCGCCCACCAGCTTTCAATCGCCACCCAGATGAACAGTCGAGTGGTGACCGGTTCTACCAAAACATTCCTTCAGAAGATGAGTTTGACTGATAAGCCCCGACCTTTTAAAAGGTTGCTCTTTTCGCTGAAACAACCATTCCAATTCTTCACTTTTCCCGTGGTTCTATATGGCGGGTTCGCAAGCGGGTCTGCATTGATATGGTTCAATTTCCTGAATGCCACTGCGTCGCTTATCTACAGCGCCCCTCCATACAACTTTAAACCATCCATGGTAGGACTGACCTACATATCCCCCTTTCTGGGTGCCGCTCTCTGGTACGTCCCCTTCCGATCCGATTTCATACAAAACAACAAGAAACTTACAGAGGTTCCCTCCCAGCATGCTCCTCACCGGCACAATAGGCGATAAACTTAACATTTACCTCGCCCGTCGTTCCCAAGGCATCTCCGAATCCGAACACCGTCTCTGGCCCCTACTAATCACTACCGTTTTCGGGCCCATGGGACTTATAATTTGGGGCGTAGGAGCCGCGAATTCCATACATTGGTTCGGACTGGTAGTCGCGGAATTCATGCTCGGGGTCAGCATCACCATAACGATCACCATAGCTTGTAATTACGCGATCGATACCTATCAGCAACTTGGGGGCGAGGCTTTGGTCGCGGTTGTCATCGTGAGGAATACCATGAGTTTTGCTATTGGTTATGGGTAAGTCCAAGTTCTCCCTCACTTGACGGCCATTGGAGGAATTGGAGTATTAACAGATATGTAGAATTACTCCTTGGATTGAGCATACGGGGATTCAGAATACCTTCATTGCGGCTGCGTTCATTGGCTTGGCTGAAACTTTGGTTTTTCTGGTTTTTGTGAAGTTTGGAAAACGCTTCAGACGTAATAGTAAGAAAAGATATGCCAAGATGGTCAGCGATAGCGCTTTGATGGGCCAGGGAGAACATTGAAATATAGGTAAGTGGTGCGCACGATAATCTGCCTCGGAATATTTGGATTCTCATACTATGTCATAGTACCCTATGAATTCTCCGCGTCTTACTATTGTAACACAGACCTGGGCGTCGATGCGATATATATCGGATTATCGCGATATTTATCGCGATATGATATCGATATTTATTTCCACGATGTCGATATCGATCGGCTCAGATTTAACGATATCGATAAATATCGGTATTTTTGGACGGTTTTAAGGAGGGTTTTAGAGGGATTTTGAGGGCAAATTATAGAAGAAAAGGGCTTGTGAAGAGCCAGTACTAAACCATTGTGACGGGGACGTCACAGGGCTCGTAGGAAGGTCACATAACTAAAACGTAACTTTATTCTTATAGTAGCTGTATTCTTAGGGGCGTAACCTAGAAGGTATCAAATAATCTTGTTTATAAGTACGGTCTTACCTAAACTAGTAGTTAAAACTCGAGAGTTTTATTAATAGTATGTTTAAATTTTAAAATCTAAGTATTCTATAGGTTTTATTAGTCCGGAGCCGGGTTTATAGATCTTCTACGTCACGTATACCGATACTCGATAGTTATATCGATTATCGGATTCTTAGCGATATCGTATCGTCTATATATTTCTGATACGATATATATCGGGCACTCCGCAAACCCCCCCCCCCCCCCCCCCCGCCCCCCCGTCCCGATATAACGTATATATATCGATGCCTAGTTGTATACAAGCTAGTAGATCTACCTAAACGTACATTACGCGTAACCGAAGTGTGTGTTATATAACGTATCCCTTGCTCTATAACACCTTAGAAACTAGTATATAGAACGTCCTAATTAGGTTTAGTAAGTAGTTTACTTGAATTTGAGTAGCGAGAGTTGGCGAGAGTACTAAGTCCATACCTAATTAGGACATTCTCCCTACCGGTTTCTAAGGTGTTACGGACTATGGGATAATATACGTATTACATAAAATAACAATCTTTCTACATATATTTCCGAGTAATCGGCTTAACCTCACAATCCATACTTAT
Source organism: Hymenoscyphus occultus (assembly GCA_900536445.1). Lineage (NCBI taxonomy): Eukaryota > Fungi > Ascomycota > Leotiomycetes > Helotiales > Helotiaceae > Hymenoscyphus > Hymenoscyphus occultus. The sequence continues at coordinate 125,817 of UNPT01000103.1, forward strand.
AGCTAGTATCCAGTAGTCAAACAAATATCAAAGATTTGGTGTGTCTTAGTGGTGCTATAATAATAGAATAGCACCATCCATCTAAATGTTGAGCAGCGACACCAAAACAGCTGAGCTGAAGTCGCCGCATATAGTTCTGCTCTGGAAACTTAGGGTCGAGAAGGTTTAGTCCAAGGGCAATTCACGAACTGCCAGTCGTGAAAAGGAACGAGGACAAGAACTAGCTAAGTAAGAATTACCCATTAGTGAAGGAAATATACAAGCTAGGGGGACGGAATGCGGGATCTAAAGGGGTAGAACTACTACCACTTCCTTTAAATACTTGCCTACCATCTCAAACTTGCCTACCATCTCAAAAAGAGGGAGTTTTTGTAATTGTGGAACTGAACATAATCGTATTGAGAATTTCACGTAAAAGAAAAACACGTAAACAGCGTTTCTGTTGCCGCAACCCATGCCCTCTCCATCCCTATGAATAATACAATTTCCACCCATCCATACCCCAAAGCTGTCTCTAAACGAAGAAAGCCAATCCCAGAGCAGAAACAAGACTGACACCAACACAAGCCCATCCAGTCTTGATAACAGTCAGTTTGCCGAATCCCACAGCAGAATCCCAAGCCAAATGTCTGATCCCGTTGAAGGAGTGGAAAGTAAATGGCAACGCGACGAGAAACTTGGCGAATACTTTTGCTAAGAGGGGCCTGTTCTAATTAATGCCAGTCCAAGGGATATAAACGTATAGGAACTCACCAAGCCCCAAATGAAGCAGCCATCGCCGCTGAACTCAAGTCCCATCCTAACACTGGCGCAACCAAGTACGCGCTTCCGAAGATGTAGAATCCACCGCTGAGGATACTACCAGTTATACGATGTGTAATCGATAGGATCCATGGGATTTGTGGTTGGTAGATGGCGAGATGTGGGGATACGGGCCGGTTTTTTCGTTGCTCTACTAGGATCTTATATGAGTCGGCGGGTGTGAGGACAGGAGATGTTGCTGCATGGCTTGAAGGGGGGTTAGTTATGTATAGCGCAGAGGGGGGTGTGATATGGGGGGGGCGTACCGATTCTGAATCTTGGAGATTGATAGAGGTGCGATGGCGAATTTTGAAAGGGCAAGCTGTTGTGAGGAACCATAACCACCTGCTGCTACTATCGCCCAGTACGTTAGCATATATCCTCATACATACTCATATATGCCCTCGTTGCTTCTCTTTGATCGTCTGCCCCTCGTATAGTCGCCAAGTCTGCTATATGCCGTCCCACATTTCTTCAGGCTTGAGCTGGGGCGCCTACCTCTTCGCAGCGATTGCTGAATCGTTCTCTGTGCCAACATCCTGGATATAGCGTCTTGCGTAGCGTAATGGAGTGGGAATTCTGTATATCTTCCTTTCGCAGGGGTAGAAGGCGAGCTGACAATGACGTTGGTGGTACTCTCGTCGCAAAGGTCGTCGTCGTCAATCAACGGCGGAACTAATCGGCCACGCCAAGCTTTAGTAGCAAAAAACTCCCTCGGCATTGCCCTCCAATCAGATGTCGCCAATTCCTCATCCCCGCGCCACTCTTAGTCACATGATGCTATTATTACATAATCACCATCCCCCCATACAAAATCAAAATTTCTCATCGCGAAACGTCTTTCCTCTCCAATTATCACGAACATCTCCAAAACCCACAACCCACTCTAACCTTTATGGTGGTAGTAAGGCATCTCTCATAATGACTAGCTGGTGGCGTTTTGTCATCGGTATTGGTTGTTTTTCACTTTTGGGTGTTCGGAGAGGAAAGGATCTGTCGTTAATCTCGACCTCCGCTGTGGAAAGATGGCGAGGTCGTTTCATTTTATGATCTACATTGTTTTTGACGGAACTCATCTGAAGGAGAGGATGGTGCTCGCTTGAAAAGGGGATGAGTGGGATGTTGATGCGGTGGTCGGATTCTTCGCGGTCGTACCATTATACGATGTTGGTTAAGGAGGGGCCGATTCGGTTGGTTGGTTGGTAGGTTGGCAATCAAGTGTAGTGAGTAGCGACAGCCCTTGGGATTCAAGCCTCGATGAAGATGCTCTGTCACCACTTACATGGCGGGCATGCATCTCTCCAAATCCCGCAGATGGACTGATGTAACACCACATGGCCTGTAAAATCAACAAAAGCATGGATGGTCGGTCAGTATCTACCTATGTACCTCGCCGTGTATCTACCTGTATGCAATGACTAAGTCTTATCACCTCTCCTTCGTTTGACCTGCCTAATTGCTTCCTTCTTGACTTATATAAACACTTACAATCCTCACCTACATCCTAACCCCACCAACAACCACAATGACCAGTAGTCCAACTATAATATTCGGCGCCGGAGGCATTGGCCACCCCGAGAAATCCTTCACCTTTACCTGGGAAACACCAGAAGCCGTCTCAGAACTATTATCTACACTGCAAAGTCTCGACATTCACGGGCTTGACTCCTCTGCACCATATCCACCCGGCAATGCATGGCATACAGAGACACTCCTGGGCGAAGCGAAAGCTGTAGAGAAGGGTTTCATCATCGACTCTAAAGTCTTGAAGTACAGACCGCTGACTGAAGAGGACATAACTTCTAGTGTCGATAGAACGCTCAGTCTTCTTGGGGGTAGCAAGATTCGGCTTTTATACGCTCATGAACGGGATGCCACGACACCTCTTGAGGAAACTGCTGCGGCGCTTGATAAGCAATTTCGAAGAGGAAAGTTTGAAAGGGTGGGTTTTGATCAAGAATGGGATAAGAAGACAGAATGCTGACAAGTTTAAAGATAGGTCTTTCAAATTATTCAGTCCAGCAGGTAGCTTGCTACTTTGAGATCTGTGATCAGAAGGGGTTCGTTCGACCTTCGGTTTATCAAGGTCATTACAATGCTCTTATTCGCGGGCACGAGGAGACTCTCATGCCGCTCTTGCGTAAGCATGGTGTTGCATATTATGCCTTCAGGTTAGTGCCCCTTGCTTTCCTTAATACTCGGTACCCCTTGGTATTAACGAATAACCTGACAACATAATCCCATCAGTCCACTCGGCGGAGGTTTCCTCACAGGAAAAGTAATATTCGCAACCTAACCTCTCACACGCACACGTTTCGCAGGCGAAAGCACACAGCAATACTTCCTGAACACCTTCAACAAGCCTGAAATCCATGATAAGCTGCGGACTTTGAATCCATCGTGTCAGCAATTAGGCGTGTCACTCAGCGAAGTTTGTTTAAGGTGGCTAATGTATCATTCCTCTCTGGGAGGTGACGATGCGATTGTTCTGGGTGCGAAAAGGTTGGATCAACTTGAGGCCAATGTTGGAGATTGTAGGAAAGGACCTTTATCACAGGATCTGTTGAGGGCTGTGGAGGGGATATCTAGTGGTGGGTTGGTGCATGAGGGGAGTTGGAATTAGAGGGGAGGATGGAATATCTCTATAAACGTATTCAACGATAACCATAAATAAGCCACAGAACCTTTGACCTTTCATTGTCAGTCCACGTTTGCAGAGCGATTTGAGTGCTTTTTGCTTTTTCCCTTTTCCAAAAGTTTGAAGAGATTCAAGAAGCTATTATATACTTTTAGAAGAATAGAGATACAGTCGAATTCAATATAAGCCTCAATCCCCGAATTTGCCCTTTGCTTTTTTGGAAATCCGTGCGTATCTGCTAGCAACCGTACTAATCAATAACAGCATTTGAAATATTTAACAAACACTACCTATTCCTTTGTATTTGTGATTTTCTCTAGGTCTGGTATAACTACTCTATAATTTCTATTCAAGAAAAACCGCTCTAGTTCTTTAGGTTATAAGTAGAAATGTTTTAAGTAAATTAATATTAAATTCCATCACTCACTCCTCTTGTGATATCTGGATACGCTCTTAATATCCCATTCAGTTATACCAACCACCCCAAACCAAGGAAAAAATATATAAAGTGGTCCGCAAAGTGGGTGGAATCAAGAATGTATTCAGAGGTGTAGAATATCTAGCTAAACCCTGGATATCAATAAATAGTCTATCCACAATCCATAAGCATGTGATAGATCCCGGCTATTCACCGAATGTGCTTACCCAGTAATTGGGTGTCGCGTTTCCAACACCGGGCCTATGTATACCTTCCGAGCATGCAGAATATAGTAGGCAATTGCAAAAAGTACCACCGCGCCCCCCATCAAACTGCTATAATTCATCGTCGCTGCCACCACAGGTGTAGCTGATGGCCAGAAGCTGAAGAACAAGACAATGGTAAGGTAGATGCATGCGAAAGCATTGTTGGCAATGCCAAAAACTCCACGGAGACGCCATGGGCCCCAGACTAATGGTGCATTAACGGTATTGACCATATCTATAGGGGAGTCCGAGGAGAGCCTGATAGCGCCTGTGCAGCGCCTGTATAAGAGGAGGCTAGCCGCCAGTAAATAAGATGTAAATAGTCCGACAACGGTCAAAGAGACGAAGACGTTGAAAGCTGTTGCTGAGCCGATAGTAATCAGGGCAAGGAGGAAAGAGATTGTCATGGTTACTGCGACAGACCAGATGGGCACGGATGTTCGCTTGTCAATCTAAAATCAGGGTTAGCGAGTAGATACGGAGAACGCAAGGGCTGGTGATTACCTGTTGAAGTTTCCGCCATCCAGGTAGCCCTCTATCTCTGGCAAAAGACCAGAACATGCGGGATGTTGAGGCTAATAATCCGACCGTAGCAGAGAGAGAAAGTACGATGATTAGTGAAGCCATGGCAGCGCTTCCCGCCTTCGAGTGCGTTGCTTGCAAGAAAATCTCCATGAACGGATATCCCGTGTTTGTTGCAAGTACGACGTCGATGTCGCCTATACAAAACAAGAATGTCAAAATCATTGCAAATCCCGTCACTCCATTGAGAACAATGGTTAGCATTACCGACCGTGGTACAACGACTGAAGGATTGTGTATCTCTTCGGACATCTACTTCACTGTTAGTAATATCCTAGTGCAAGAGCAATAACTCAAGCTAGATATCTTACATGAAAAGCTGCGTCAGCACCCAGGAAGCCATAAGCGGGTCCCAAAAGTCCAACGAAGAAGGACAGTCCTTGAGTTGGCCATCCTCCATCGTTGTTAAAACTTGTAAAGACAAACGACGGCTCGCTATGCTTTCCTAGCACAACCAGTGGAATCATTATACCAAAGAATCCAAGTATGTGAAGGATCAATATCAAGCCTTCAAACTTTGGCAGCAGAGCACTGACAACCGTGTTGATGAACACTGCAAAAAACAATACGGCCCAGAATAGTAAAGTGCCATGCCATCCTTGGGGCGAGTAGTCGGTGACCGTAAGCGCAATTACGCCTTGAATCATTGTTCCCGTTAAATATGAGGCTGAAGCAACGCCCGCCTGCCATCCACCAACAGTGAGCCAACCGGTAATATAGCTGAGGAACTTCGATGATGAAGGGGATGCAAGCATTGAAACCCACTGCAATGAATTAGCAACAAAACTTTCACTTTAAACAAAGAGAGATGGGTAATTAGTTGGGATTCCCTCCGGCTATTGAGAATGGGACGTGAGATTGAGGCAAAACGAAACAGTTTCTTACGTGGTACTGTCCACCGGAAGTAGGTGCCATGGAGACTAGTTCAGACAGCGCAGCGAACGTGCTTAGTGTTCCAGCCCAGACAAGAAGAAATCCATAAACCATTCCCGCTGGACCACCGTTTGTATATCCCGAGGCAAACAGAATCAGTGTTGCTTCCCAGGTGACCAAAACGGTGCAACTAAATCCCAGAATTGACATGAAACCAAAGCTTCGCTAAACACAAGGTTATCACTCAGCCCTCGTTTGTCTACAGAAAGATGCAGGTATACCTTTAGAACTGGCTGTTTTCCCAAACGGATTAGAGCGCTGTTGTCTCTATCGATATTAATCCCACGGGTCTCGAAAAGGGACTGCCCTTTGCCCGTGGCATCAAACTCGTGAGTCTCCATAGCAATCTGTAAAGAATAGTCCCTGGGCTAATTGTTGAAAAAGATGCCCTGTTTCACAAAATAGAAAAAGAACGCTCAGGAGCAGGAGTAAAGCAAAAAGAAAACGGGACAAGACACATACTTGCAGAAAACCCACGATCGACTGATGCTTCAATAATTACCTTATGCAGGAGAAAGTTCCAAAGCAGGAGCTATCTCGAAACGGGACCAACACCACAACACAGAATAGGAAAAGCACCACCTTCCTCATCAAAACGAACGGCACTTTTCTCCCCCTTTAACCCACCTATACAAAATGGCCATCTTGAATTCTCGATGAGATTCATGTTGGTGGCGTCTTGGCTTGAGCGGATGCAACCCTGACAAGTTCCGGAAAGAGCTCTCTGCCTTATCTACGTATGCTCCACATTTATTGCTTTACGGTACTGCGTGGTTCAGTCCATCCCGTACGATGCTGCGTTCAGCATGCCGTGCCTTCGGGTACATTGCCCGAATTCGAGATTTTGAAAACAACTTCATCACGTTACTTACACTCTCCCCTAGTAGTATCTCCTAGTCGGTACGAGCGATCATGCAGTCAGGAAGTACCACTCCATAAACTTTCAAACAAAAACTCACTCAAAATAACTAGGCACGTACGTCACTTACTCGATTTTGGGTAGTTTTATACCAATCAGAGAGAGCTAGCTATCTTGCCATTCGGGATTTCTCCAGAACATGCAAATAAATCAAAAATAAAGATCGGTACTATGGTAACCCTAAGATCCTAGTTTTGGATGGTCAATTTATTATGACTGCCACACTATAGATCTGAAAAGTCTAGATATGGTAGTGGCAAACTTGTTAGTCTATGCTATAATGCGCTTTTTTTGTAGCTCTGTATGGCGTGGGTTAAGCGACATAGCGAGTGTAGAACGAGGCTTGTATTAGAGGTTGTGAATACTATAAAACTATTTATATATACATATAAACCGTCATTCTCCAAGCCTGTCCTTCCTTAAAAATATTGTCTATTTGTTTCTGTTTATTATAAATAGCTAACTTAGCGGTATCATTATTTATAGTTGACTTTATAGCCTCTTTTCTACTATCCTGGTTAGAACAGTTAGAGTCACTAGTACACTAGCTATTAGTTAATAGCGGAGTAATACTTAGCAGCGTTCGGCACTTAGAATACGATTCTAAGGATTCTAAGATTCTATTCTAAGATAGAATATTCCAAAGGCTCTCTAATTTAGAAAAGAATATTCTAAAGGATAAGGCCTTAGAATTTAGAATTCTAAAGGATATACCTAGGTATGTTACTGTTTAACTAATAAGAGAGCTCTATTTATTATAAAGTGAAATTATAATTTTTACCTACGTCTAGTTAATTATTATTATATTATATATAACCAAGATAAATCTAAGTAGTTTTATAGTATTTGTTTATAGTACCTATACTACTAGTCTAAAAGGCGTAAATATATATATTAGAAGCTCTTTTATATAGGGTAAATATAAGTAGGTTTAGAGTATATATACTAGTAGTCTAGAAGTACGTGTACCGCTAGTATAGGAGGCGCAAATACGTATATTAGAGGCTCTTTTACGTAGGGTAAATATAAGTAGGTTTAGAGTACGTATAATAGTCGTCTAGAAGTATATATACCGCTAGTATAAAAGGCGTAAATACGTATATTAGAGGCTCTTTTACGTAGAGTAAATATAAGTAGGTTTAGAGTATATATACTAGTAGTCTAGAAGTATGAATTGAATTGAATTGAATTTATTTAACGTCCGGCGAATACAGCAAGCCTTCGTGTAGCTAGGTTCTAAACATCCCTTAGTAGGGCAAAGGACGCTAGGGGGGTACCCTAGAGGTCAAGGAGGGTAGAATGGGAGACTATTCTACAAATATCAGGCTAAAGAGAGAGCCCGCTTCTGGACTAACTCTTATACATAAACAGGAAGTATTAAAGGATAAAAACAAAGGAAAGAAATTAAGGCTAGTCCGAGTTCGGCCTATTAGGGCAGATCTTAGAGTAGAAGTTGGATTTGTAGAAAAGTTCTCGAAAGAGCTTCTCTGAAAAAGGTCCAAAGAGAAGACAAGGGTCACGTTTAGCCTTAGCTATAAGTTTAGGGGCTCTTCGCTTGACTATTCGGCAAAACAGAATATAAAATCGCGACTTCTCCTTTCTACAGGAACAATCGCTAGCCTCGAGAAGAGAATCTAGGTGGCGGAACCAGGTATAGTAGTCTGTAAAGTCCCCGTGCCCTGTTCTAGCCGCGATTAGACGACCTAGGACCTCCCTAGGGAGTTTAAGCGAGCGGGGTTTCGGGGCCCACGTCGTAAGGCCTAGGAGCCTATATATAGGGGGTAGAGTTGTTAACCAAAGCTCATTTGCTAGCTTTATACTCTCGTTCCTTACGTTCCTTCTTAGCGAGGCTATACAGAGAGGGGAAGCTGAATCCGGGCTAGTACGTACAGCTACTCTAGCTGCTTTATCCGCAATTTCGTTTCCGGAAATCCCGATATGGCTAGGGCACCATCTAATAGCTACCTTGCTAGGGTAGGTCTATACAAGGGCGTGGACTTTGTTAAAGACCCCTTGTGAAGTACTAGTAGTACGGTGCGTAAGTTAAAGAGTAGCTTCTAGGTTGTCGAGACAGATCCAACAGCGTTACGTTTGGGGCCAGAAAGGCGTACTTATAGCGAGTTCAAGGCCGAGCAGGGCTACTCTAGCCTCGGCGTCGTAGATCTCGAGGGTCTTACCAAACGAGAAGGACTTCGTGTTAAGAACAAGGCCCCCTCTTGTAAGGCAGACCCCCCCGCCTATACTACCGCCGTCGAGTCTAGAGCCGTCGGTATAGACTACTAGGTCAGTAGGCGAGACTGTACTTAGAAAGTCTAGGAACCGTTCCTTATATAGGTCTTTGTCTCCCTTAGGAGTAGGTCCGCCTACTTCGAGTAAGCGTGCGTCCCGGTCGAATCCTCGGGACCACGGGGGGTCCTGAATCGGATCTATGGTCTCGGAAGTAGGTAAAACTCTTTTGTTTCTATAAAAGAGCCTAGACTTAGGGCAGGGACTATTAGAGCAGCGCCGAAGTGGGTGATCAGGGTCCAGCCGGCGAACCCTAGCCTCTAGAGCTTCGCTACGGCTATTAAGCGCAATGTCAGGTGCAAGAAGTCCAGACTCTAAGAGAAGCACTGAGACAGGGGTAGTCTTATAAACTAGGAGGACTACTCTAGCGCATTTGTTGACGACAAGTTGTAGTAGGTCTAGGTAACCCTTAATTCGGTTCCTAACTAGTTTATTACCACTAGTACGAGAACGGCCGAGGAACCACGTCTCGCTACCGTAATAGGCGATAGAGAGAGCACAAGTAGTAACTACCTGCTTAAGTAAGTAGGGTGAGGAGCCACGGATCGTGTTTATAGTACTCTTAAGTGCCTACGTGACTAAAGTAGCTTTATAGGCCATCCTTTTAACATGTCCGAGGAAGGAGAGCCTAGGGTCGAAGAAGACACTAAGCTACCTAAGCTCTTTAGTTAGGTATATAGCCTTATTACCGACAATTATAGGAGGAGGTTATCTAATTCCTCTCCTACTCTGTTTTCTCTTTCGAGAGAAGTAGATAAGTTCAGACTTGTCACTATCGAAGGTAATCCCTTCCTCTGTTCCCCATTGTAGTAGGCAGGAGACTTGCTCGGCTAGAGTTATTACGTTCTCTACCTTACTTGTACTTATAGCAAGGAGAGCCACGTCATCCGCGTAGCCGTACCTACGTAGGACAGGTAGAGAGCCTAGGCTAGAGGAGAAGAGGGGCTGGATATAGAGTATAAAGAGGATAGGAGAGATTGGTGATCCCTGCGGTAGCCCACACTTAAGCGGGGTATTAATCCTAACTTCCCCGTCGAGCTTAATCCGGACAGACCTTTTAGAGAGGAAAGAGGTAACCTAGGAGACAAAGTAGTTAGGCCAGCCTTGCTCACGAAGCCTCTTAATAAGCCTACCCGGAAGAACCGCGTCGAAGGCCCCCTTAATATTAAGCGTTAGAAGAGAGGCCTCTAGTTTAGCGCTAAGAGCTTCTTCTATGTCATGGGTAAGACAGGTAGTGAGGTCGGTAGCAGCCCGAAGAGGGAGGGCTCTAAACTGGTTAGGGCTAAGAACCTTGCTTTTAATACTAATCCAAGAAGCTTGCTTAGCGAGGAGCCGTTCTAGACCTTTCCTAAGGACCGAAAGGAGAGATATAGGCCGGTATGCTCTAGGCGAGGACTTGTCCTTCTTATTTGGCTTTGGGATAATAGCTACAATCGCAGAGCGGAAGCACTTTGGATAGTAGCTAGAGTTAGTACAGCCTCTGAACAATAGGAAGATAAGATGGTGGATTCGGGGCCATGCGACTTTAAAGAGCCCTGTGACAAGCTCGTCCTGGCCAGGGGTAGTAGATGCTTTACCGAGAATCGAGTCCTTGACTTCTAGAGGGGTAATCAGTGCCTATGGTAGTACACACGTCGGGATAGTAGGGGTCGACGAGGGAATATCTCCAACCTTAGCCTTGTTTGTTAGTAGCTCTTGAACTAGGATTCTTTGTTTCTCTTCTGTCGAGTATCTAGTCTACCCAGCAGAGTCCCTTAAAGGGGGGGACTTATAGTCCCCTGTACTCTGGTGCTATTTGCAGATCTTAAATACGTCCTTTGCCTCGGTAGCCTTGTTAATTAGGCCACGGAAGTGACTTGCTTTTGCACGTCTTATCTCTTTGCGTAGCGACTTACGTAGCTTTAGAACAGTAGGGCTTCTACCTAGTCTTCGAGCTTCGCGGATCTGTGAGGTAAGAGCTCGACACTCTATATTCTACCAGGGGTGCCCAAAGCCGTGGCCAAGGCCTCGCTTAGTACTACTTCGGTACGCTCCTTGAAGCGCTTCTATAATATAGAGGGCAAGAGAGTCGAGATCCTCGTAGGCCGGGGCCTCTAGGAGCTCGTAGAGCTAGTCATAGTCAAGGCGAGTTTTAAGGGCTGAAAGGAAGGCTTCCTGGTCAAGGGACCTAAATCGTAGAGGGGGGTCCTTAGTAGCCTGCCCTCTAAGCCAGGGGATCCGAGTAAGAAGTGAGCGGTGGTCCGAGCTACATTCGAATCTTAGATTAGCCTCTATAGAGGCACCCCTTTGTAGGAGCCCGCTAGAGCAAAAGGCGAGGTCGAGGGTGTTCCCCTAGTTATGTGTTTGTGTACCAGGAGGGGTAAGTAGTTAAAGGCCCTTATTCTTAAGCTAGGAGGTTAGGAGGGGTACTTGTGGGCACTCTATACCTCGGTAGTCAGGTTGCTAGAGCTCGCTCTTTAGGTTAAAGTCACTAGTAATAAGAAGGTTCCTTGTATGTATAATCCGAGACTATAGAACAAGCGAGAAAGCCTCTCTAGCTCCTTGTGAGCTAGGGGGAGCGTTATATATGTTTAGAATACCGAGTAGGGGTCCCTAAAGGGTAGTGACTTCTAAGTAAACTAGGTCACGGCTAGGGGAACTCGAGGGAGAGAGCTAATTCGCTAGTATTCCGGCCCCCTTTCTAACGAAGGTTAGAGCTCGAGGGGGGGCGATATTCCAGTCCCAAATAGGGGCTAAGCATTCGTAATTTAGGTAGCGTCTTGTAATCCTTCTATAGATCTGTTGCTTATAGACGTAAGGCTCTTGTACAAGTATAATATCGGCTCGATGCTAATGGGCTACTATTAGAGCTTGCTCTTGGTTATCTACAGAGAAATGTACATTAATTTGTACAACTAGGAGGCTACGGCTTCTGCTTAGTCCCTGTTATCCACTCATTATTGGGTAGGTGAGGGGGGACTAGGAGTAGTAAGCGCCGGGTTCTCGGGAGGGGCAGCTAAGGCCTCTTTAGAGGGCGGGAAGCCAGGACGGGTAGTAGTAGTAGGTATAGTTAGGTTAGCCATGTCTGTATCGACTAGTTGGCAGGGGGAGTCGTCTTCGCTACGAAGACGCATTTCGTTACAGGCTTTAATAATAGCTCGCTTATTCTCGACGGAGGGGGGGGTAGGGGACTTCGGGCGTAATTGACAGCCAGGGAAGTCCGCTGGGTGGGGCCCTTGACAGTGAAGGCATTTAGCTTTACACTATACGTGGGTATTACACCTTGGGTAGTTAGTTTCGGAGTGTTCAGTGCTGCTACAGACTCGGCAGCGTTCTTTCTTGCCGCAGACTCTAGTATTATGCCAGTCCTAGCATCTAGAGCATTGAATACTCTTGTACTTCTTCGGGAGAGGTCTA
>UNPT01000624.1:0-20963 GCA_900536445.1 Hymenoscyphus occultus
GTCACGGCTAGGGGAACTCGAGGGAGAGAGCTGATTCGCTAGTATTCCGGCCCCCTTTCTAACGAAGGTTAGAGCTCGAGGGGGGGCGATATTCCAGTCCCAAATAGGGGCTAAGCATTCGTAATTTGGGTGGCGTCTTGTAATCCGTCTATAGATCTGTTGCTTATAGACGTAGGGCTCTTGTACAAGTATAATATCGGCTCGATGCTGATGGGCTGCTATTAGAGCTTGCTCTTGGTTGTCTGCAGAGAAATGTACATTAATTTGTACAACTAGGAGGCTACGGCTTCTGCTTAGTCCCTGTTGTCCACTCATTATTGGGTAGGTGAGGGGGGACTAGGAGTAGTGAGCGCCGGGTTCTCGGGAGGGGCAGCTAAGGCCTCTTTAGAGGGCGGGAAGCCAGGACGGGTAGTAGTAGTAGGTGTAGTTGGGTTAGCCATGTCTGTATCGACTAGTTGGCAGGGGGAGTCGTCTTCGCTACGAAGACGCATTTCGTTACAGGCTTTGATAATAGCTCGCTTATTCTCGACGGAGGGGGGGGTAGGGGACTTCGGGCGTAATTGACAGCCAGGGAAGTCCGCTGGGTGGGGCCCTTGACAGTGAAGGCATTTAGCTTTACACTGTGCGTGGGTATTACACCTTGGGTGGTTAGTTTCGGAGTGTTCAGTGCTGCTACAGACTGCTTCCTCATTTAAGATTAGTTTATTTAGTAGGACAAATAGCTGGCCTATAGGCCTATTGAATGCTAAGCTCTAATAATGTTTTATCCTCGTAACATTGTAGTACTACTTTGGTTGACGTATCTATTTAAGCTCTAAATAACCTCTGAAGACCTTTGTATAGGCTTCCTAGAATATATAAGTACGCTTTGTTATCTAGTATCTCTTTAATCTATCTTCAATAGACCTGAGTTTACCTAACCCGCTTAGTTCATAAAGCGGACCCGAAACAATAACTGATTATTAGTCTACTTAAAAGGGTGAACTATAATGAGTAGATAATTGATATCTATACTCTTCTATATCCTTGTGTATATGTTGGGAGCCACCCCACTAATTCTTGATTGCTGGCTGGTTGTAGTTTCTACCCAAGTTTCGAGGTTAATGTGAATCTTTCAATTTTTCTATGAGGCTCTTCTCCTGGAGGTAAAATTTCAAGCTCAAATTGCCAAGCTTCTCTCCCCTATCTCCCTAAGCGAGGATTGCGCAGCACTCAATGCGTAAGCCGCAAAAGTATTCAACCCTTCCACAACCAGGCGTGCTCTACAGTAATTTTCATGCCTGAAATTTAGTAAGCCATGAGATCACCTGCCCTCACATTATGTACTGTGGGATGATTAGCTGCTAACTGAACTTTGAGATCCTGCCAGAAACTTCACAAAAGTGACCATTGCTTTACCATGACACGCTGATATGCCACTATTTTTTCCGTCGGTGTCTTCTCCGGTCATTCTCTTAGGAGACTTGATTGCAATAATATTCCATTGATAATGAAAGCAATCTACGGCCAAGTGTTAGTAACCATGTGTGCCGCTATAGATTGTCTAGATCTAGCCAATTCGCTGTTTGTCACAGAACTATAAGATTCCTTCACCGGTCTCTAGATTCTCAACTATTTCAGTCCAGAAAATCTTCGAAATCGACAGGCCTTTACTTTCAAGTCTGCAGAACTCGTTTGTTCTTACCTCCTATGTCGTATTTTAACGCAAATGGTGTATTATCTCGTAAAAATTGCCATGCTACTCTATAATCAAGGCTTCAGGAACAAAATATGGAGCTAGTGTCTGTACTAGCCAATACAGTGGAATTGATTCTGTCATTTTTCTCATGTGGCGGCGGCAGTTTTAGTTTAGTTTCATAAGGCCTCGCTTAACTACTCGGCCCCGGCAAAAATTAGCCTTAGCTAGTCCCCAACGACGTGATAACTAGCAAGGCAAGTAAGAATCTTTCATTCGTATTATGCACACCATTCAAGACTGCCAAAGACCACATTCTATCAAAAGATTGGCAAGAAACCTGCGGCCAGGCTTAATAACCAGACGAAACGTGTTATTGATTATTTTGTTACAGTACTGGGTTCTAACCACGTATTTGCTTCAGGAAACAGCTAATAGTGTGGTGCTTATGGCAAATCCTAATGAGAATACACACATTAAGCGACTGAACTAGGCGGACAGGTACCAGTTGTGGTAACAAGAGATGTCTTACTTAGATGTATGTATTATTTTCGCTTAAATTGCGAGGACTATGAAATTTTGCAAACAATTATATCACAGTATCGAGGGTATGCACGAGTTTTTCCCATGATTTGGCGGGGCTTTCCATCTAAAGATCCTCTACGAACGTTCGTCTTCAAAAATTGCGTCAAATTGCGGCTAGTCTTCAACTCGATAATCTTAGGGCAGGAACGATCACCTTCGCTAACTTTCAAGGTAGTTTTCCAGGACCATTTGAAGCTGAATCCCTCATGAAATGACTTTTCTTCATATTCTCCGCTCAATATCTGAACTTTTATCTTACAATTTTTACTACCACATTTTCTCGCAAGAGCGTTTAATTTTTGTATCAACATTACCTTCACTTTTGTAAGCATGGGAATCAACGTCATCACAAGAGAATTCGCCCCACGCGGTGGCTCGTTCAAAGAGTACGATACGTGTAAGTGCAGCTCCATGTTCCTATCAAAGCTTGCTTCACTAAATCCCATGCTCACATTTGGCCAGTTTCCGGGATGTGTTCTATCGAATACTTCCACGCCGCAAAGGAACAGTTTCGTATCGCTCCTGGCAACGAAACATTTCGAGCTTGGCCATTCGAAACCAAAGAGTGCAGCCCGGGATCCAAACAGCTCATAGAGAGTATCCGAGATGATTACATCGAGCTACTCGCAATATGTAACATCTCACACGACGACTCCTTTGTCGCAAACATCTGTAGCAAGGGGCACAGCGACACCGAGGATATATTGGTAATCCTCACTCAAGACGTCGATACAGACATGTGGCAGTACGCCGCCAACAATATCAAGAAACTCATAGACAACACCATCTCCGAAAGAAACAGCGCGCTCAGAATCACAGTCGAAATCCGGAATCCCATGAAAATGTACCGGGACTCCACCATCGACGTCCAGCCTGATCCAAGGGCTTACGAAGCCTGTAAGAATATAAATGATATAAGCAGCCAATTTTATCATCTAATTCCTGGGTTTACTTCATTGAGCTTTGAGATGCGTGGACCCAGGAAGGAGGACGACGATCCGCGCTGGCCTACAGCTGCAGTTCCTACCATGATGATATGTGTTCAAGATGGGACGCACTATAACTGGGCCTTGGTAGAAGATCAGATTCGAGTGGTAGTTGGAGATATTGCCACGGACCTTGAGGTTGAGGTTCACCTTGAGATTTGTGCTGGGGATTCGAAATGAGATTCCGGGCTTCCTTGGCAGCCTTTGTGTTAGCTTGGAGAAATCATGTACGATAGTTCGAATGAGATTAGAATGAGAAACAGGTGCTGGATACATTTCTTTCCTTCCATTTCCCAAACAGTTATTCACTATATTCACCCCCTTCGCAGTGATAACCTTAAGTAACATCCCTCACACCAAGTCGTCCGGTACATGCCTGCGTAGCTTAATGGAAACATTGGTGAGAGCTTTACTGGGACTAGTCAAACCGCAAAAAACTCAGTTTGTCTGGTTTATTGTCCAAGGCCGCCTTCTTTGAGGGTGAGGACTTTTTGACATTTTTGGGGGGAGTCGGCGGGGAGGATGGGGAAGGAGGCTGGTTTTGTTGATACAAAGAATTTTTGGGAGGGGAGGTAACACATTTTAGCCGATATTTACAAGCTCTCACAAATGGTGATGGTGAGAGTTTAGAGCAAGTTCGCACTTCGAGTGTAGGAACGAGGTAAAATACCACACTGGTACGAGTCCATCACCCAAAAATTGAGCCTGAAAAATGCACGCAAGGAGTTCTCAATGCATTTCCATGTGACAACACCAGCCACAGGGATAATTACACGCGGTACGAACCAATAAATCCAGAACTCCGATTCCTTATAAGAGGTGGCTCGAAACATCAGATCCAGCATTAGTTTTCTTGCTTAATCCAACAAGGAATGAATCCCGTCTAGTTATCTCAGCAACGACTTACTAGTTGGCCTTTAGAGTATATATAAATTACATCTTTGTAAGTGAAATATGTAAATCCTTATAATGAACCTTATAATTAACCAATCAGATAAGGAACAATTTTCGAATTAATTTTCTATTTTTTTAGATTCTCAGACCAGCCACTATAAAGATTTAATTCTTATTTACTCCAAGGCCAACTAGTACTCGTGGCTTTCCCCGGCAGCTTCATTCATCGCGCAAAATAGCCAATAACATCCAAAAACTTTACTAGCATATCATCGCCGTTGCCCAAACTTCCGAGTCGAAAGAATAGAGGCATCGACCCTGTTTTCCGCTCTGGTCTATCGAGCTTTCGCTGATATCGATAGACCCTCTGTGTTGAGAAGCAACAAGATTCGTCGGGTGGAGGTCGCTTCAAATCTTTTCAAGGGAAACACCAAGACAACGTATTGGAAGGATATCCAGAAAGCAATGGATTGGAGGCCAGAAATAAAGATGACGAAGACAAATGACAACCATATCGGTAGTGGGTCTACTCAAAGGGATTATGCTTGAACTTGGAAAGTTTGATGACATTGAAACATATATATAGGCTCTGGTCAATGGATCAATGCTCGTCATCATCATGGTGTCTTACTGTATGGACGAATCGGTGGACTTCGCATCGCGAAAAGCCAACGAAGTGAGTGAAATTGCCGGGTCGGCTGAAAAGGCAACAAAATTCTCACAAAACAGCAAGAGCGGAGTATCATCAGACTTCTTTCGTAGCACATCAGGAATTTGTATTATCTCCTAATCATAGACAAAAGACTCTCCTTGAAAGGCTTGCCAAGAAGTCGCTTCCCAATGATCACAATCTTCCCTTCCGAGCTTGTCGAAGATCCTGACGGCGCATCTCTAATCTCGAAGATGTCTCTAACCCCTTGGACGACCTTGACATCGCCATTGGATAGCGGAATCCTGGCTTTCAGTCTGTGGATTTCATGACTTTCTGCTTGACTATTTGCGACAGTGCTGTCAGGGGTTGGCAGAGTAGAGTCCCAGAGAATGGATCTTAGCCACTCGTCAAGTGCTGGTAATTGCTCTGCCTCTAATACAGGCACTGGAAGGGTGATAGTAGTGATTGACTGAGACTTATTAACTAGATTTCAAACATCGTTTGGGGATGTAACATACCGGATCCAAATGACTATGACCTTTGTGCGCTACATCCAACGACTCAACGTTCTCATAAGCATGCAGATCCAATAAGAATCCTTCCAAATTCGGCACTTGAGCTTGTTGGGTTACATGAATCTTTGCGAGTCCATTGATTGCTTGAACGCGCTCGCGTACCGCTTGGAGCTCTTCTTGGGTAACAAGATCCGATTTGTTGAGTACGATAACGTCAGCATGAGATATCTGTAAATGTGCCGTGGTCATCAGCGGTCCTTCGTGCCCTTCGTGCTCGTCATGTCCTTCTGTGGGGATGGTATCCTGAGCTGGCTCATCAAGACTCTTGAGTATATTCTTAGCATCGATCAAAGTGACAATCCCATCGAGGTAAATGGTACTACCAAGTCCATCGTCAACCCAGAACAGCGGGGCAATATTGCCAGGATCTGCTAGGCCAGTTGTTTCTAGAAGAATGTAATCGAAGGCCCCCTTTTTGTCCATCAAAGACTCGATTGCATTGACTCCTTGATCTCTTGATAATGTTAGTCTGGATGATTGAATCGTATGTCGTGGTCATACTTGACCGAGCAGCAAATGCATCCATTGCCCACCTCAAGCCATTCTTGAACTTGTTCTCCACCAGTGTTAACGGTGAGAGTTTTTTCGATGTCGGCAGCTATATTTGTCACCATGCTTGTTCTTTTTAAGTAGAGCACTCTTTCTTACAATTCCCAAATTCTAAATTAGGATATATTAGCGAGTAAGCGAGACTAGTACTTCTTAAAATGCCTACCATTAAGTATGACGGCAATCTTTTTGCCATGCTGTGCTTCCAATATATAATTCCTGTGGACATAAGTATAAGAACCAAGACCCCGGTTCAAAAAGACGACAATTAAAGCTTACAATAATGTCGTCTTTCCCGCACCAAGATATCCTAAATAACATTAGGAAAACTGTAGCTGTGTCTAAGCTTCGCGCACTTACCAGTCACAATAGTAATGGGTACTTTGACGACTGGTGGCTCTTCACTATCCGGATCGCCTTCGCCTTCGACGTCTACCAGTAGAGGGGGTTCTTCTTCGGCGTCGGTGTTCATACTGGCTGTCTTGTCATCGGACTGAAATTGGTGTTGAAGAAGTTATACGCGAAGGGCGGAGACTGACAGGGGTGTGGTTGTGTGACGCTGGAGGCGCGCCAAGGCGCAGACTAGCTGATCGTCGTAGCTCTGCGTTCAAGTACCAAGCCCCAAGTACTCGTACCTTAAAGTTCAGAGAAGCATCTCTCAGCACTGTACTGTGCCCCTCGCGCCAACCGCTTGTACAGGACCAACCAACCTCATCGCAACAGTTTCTCCATGCACCGGTAGCACACTTGGAAGTTGTATATGAGCTGTTTCCGAGCCTAGCGATATGTCGCTGCCACCATTATCTCCAAGGCTCCCCAGCCCGCCCCCTCCCACCGAAATCCAGATAGGTCCCAAATCGCCGTCATTGGGGAGCTCCTTCAACCAAGAACCCTCAATCGAGCAAAGTGCCATCGATGCGAACTCAAAGCGGAGGATCCACCCAGGGACCAAATCGGTAGATATGGCTGCAGGTCCTCCTCTGGTTCCCCTTAGTGAGGTATGCAGGACCGCTCTCAATTCCATCTGCTCGAAATACTAATTGTGCTCCATAGCTTGATTCTGCCTTCCAACTCCAGGAGCATCTCAAAGCTTTGCACCACCACTATATAAAACCCTCAGATAGCGACAACTCAATCCCGATTAATCGCGAAACGGCTCTCTTGATTGCTACACCACCCGAAGGCGTCGACCGGTCGTTATGGCTATATGAACTTTGTCGATTTCTTATAAACAAATGCAACGACTTGATAATTGGATTCCTATTTGATGAGCCCCCGTGTTCCGCAGCAACATGTCCTGAAATGCGCGCCAGCGAGTGGCAGTTTCTATGCGCAGTTCATGAATCTCCAAAGAGTTGTTGTGCGATCGATTACTGTTGTCATACTCTCGATTGGGCTACGAATATCGTCACAAGTCAAAAGATTTTCCCCAGTCGTCTAAGTCTCGGTTCTGGTGATTCTCTGGACGAGCGTGGATCTGGCGTAAAGCACTTAATTAACATCTTCAGGCGATTACATCGTATTTTCGCCCATGCTTGGTTTCAACATCGGGGTGTATTTTGGCAGGTAGAAGGACAAACTGGACTGTACGTCCTATTCAAAACTGTCTGCGATAGCTACGACTTATTACCAGCGGAGAACTACAAGCTTCCTCCGGAAGCCGAAGGGCTAGAACCAACGGAGGATTTAAAAACATCGGTTCCATCAATCTTAAAGTCGGATTCAGCCAAATCTGCTTCGATTGAGGAAGATTTCGTGAATGCCGCTCGAAGCAATACCGGTACCAACACAAGGCGACATATTCGACAATCGCCTTCTTTTGGTTCTGCCATCACTACGGTTTTGGAATCAGATGAGGACGATTCAGACGTGACAGCGAAATTCGGCTCGCTTGAAATAACAGAGGAGGAGGATGAAGAAGAGGAAGGGACTGCGGACTCGACAACTACGGAAGTTCCAGTGATTGTAGAGACATACGAGGTTGATGAGCGACATGATACTGAACCAGCTGAACGCGAATCTACTGGGAAGGAGAAGCCTGAATTGGGAACAGAGGCAAACGATGAATCCGGGATTTCTTTCACACCAGAATCCTCAGAAGGAGAACCAGAACCGGAGACGGAGACGGAGCTGCCTCTGAAAATCATAACAGACAAGACAACTGAGTCAAAGACTGATGATGACGATGATTCGGCCGAGTCTATGTCCCCTATAGCTCCTGATCTACCAACTAAAGCAAAAGAGCCAATCGGTGAGACTAAGGAAGGAGACCTGGTAGAAGAGAAGTCACCTGATAGTGAAGAAGTGGCGGAGAAGGGAATTAATGGAGAGGAGGATAAAAAGGATGAGGAAAAGAAGGATGTCGTTTCGTCATGAACAATTAGATTAATGCCTTGTACCAATACGATACCCATGCAAGACGTCCAGCAGGCGTCATTTACGAAGCAGAAGAATCTTTCTCACAGGATAGCTTTGAATAATGTAATATATTCATTGAAAGGTGCTTGGTTATCAAAACCAAAATTCATGGGTATCATTGTGACCAAATACTTCAAATCCAACGCCTCCTTACCCCATTTTTATTCCAACCTATAGTCTCTACTCCAATTCCGCAGGCCATGAGTGTTGAGCTGGTCGCTGACTTGGTTGATTGGAATGTAGCCGTGGATTAAATGAGGACCCCTCTAGCTCATTCGTTTGATATGGTACTTTCTGATTTTGATATACGGGAGCTTGGTAGGCCGGGTCCTGGTTCATTGACGGACTTCTCGATGAGTTCAGATGGTTCCATGAGATCCGTGGTCCAGCATTGGGACCAGATGTTTGAGTTGACGCCTTTCCTGTCTGACTACTGGACAGAGAACCATACGATCCCCTCGCATGCTGAGCGACCATTGCCGGGTGACCAGACGAACTAGAGTTTCGCGAACTTAATGGGTTGGGATATAACTCGCTGTTCTCCTCCGGTTTGAAAGATGGCGGGGTTTGCGTGCCGTAGAGATGAGGATTGAATCCCAACTTGGAATTATCAACACTAAGCAGAGATCCGAATTCTGAGGGGCTTTGGGTGTGTCGTGGACTATCTGTCAGTGCCTGATTCAACTTCGACCCACTGACTATCTGGGTCCGAACCAGGATCCTCGCAACCAGTGCCTGGTGCGCTTTCTTCAGCGTCTTCTTCACAAAACCCGTCATCATGATGTTGCACTTCATATCAACATCCTCTCTCAGCCACAGCCCCTGCAGCGGCACACCCAGACCCAACTCCACGGGCCCCACCGGCTCTCCTGGCAACGAACCGCCTAGAGTCCATTTCCCCTTGATCACGAGCCCCATGGGCGCATAGCAGTGCGTTTGCAGTCCATTCTCGAGATCGTGGAAACAGGCGTTGTAGGAGACCTTTCCGCTCATCAGACCACCCGGGAGATAGGCGACTTTGTCGGTGAGCGAGTACCATTGACAGTGGTATTCCTCGGCTGTGGCGGTCTCGGGGGGTTGGATGGGATGTCTTTCTTGCACGAGGGGATTGAGGTCGATCATTTCGAGGTGGTCGTGGAGGGTTGACATTACTGTTTCGCGTGAGATGCCTGCGGGGAGTGGGGTCACTGTTGTGAAGACGGTTCTTTTGGACATTTTGAGAGATGTGTGGTTTTGCTGAGTTTGGGGAATGTTGTTGTGTATTCAGGGGTAAATCAGGAGTTGGAGAACACGATATGTTTAGGAGGTAGAACAAGCAAATGGAACAAAGATTGATGAAATGGAGAGATCACCACATGTACGGACTCCAAACGGACTCCCAGTTGTTAGATTATTATTAGCTCAGGAACTAAGAATCCCGAACGTATTGCAACCCGCCGCAATGTTGTCAGTGGCTGAGCAACCAATCTGGCGGGAAGCCTGAGGGTGAAATAGAGTCGTGGCTGGCTGCTGGTGTTGGTGGCACGATGCCACGACTGGAGCCCTAACAGCCATGGGATTTTAGCACTGGCTGGTGAGTAAGGTCCATACTGTAGCGCTTGAGTAATGAGCTGGGAACTGGCTGGCAATTTCTGATAAATGTCATCCGACAACCAACTCGGATGTTTATTTACCGGCAACTCAGCCACATCTGACATTTCCTTCTCAACCCATGAATGTTCGTACGGAAATTAATTCATCCAAAAAAGCAAAGAGAACAAAAAATGAGTGTCTTTTTTGGAAGATGCCATCTGGACCAAATCTCTGCACTTGAGCTGTTTGAGCAATGATCGAGGTACGGTTATAGCACAAACTCGATTACTAGTAGACAATTGAAGTTTGATTCTCTAATTCTCTGATTCTCTGATTCTCTGATTCTCTGATTCTCTGATTCTCTGATTCTCTGATATTTGTGCTGACCTTTAAAAGGACACATTAGGTATCATTATTAAAAGTACATCCCCATTCTCACCTCATCTTGTGCCTGAAAACAACATGCTGTTTACATAGCACCAAGAGCAATAGCCGCCGCAGCACCTCCAAGTACCCATTGCGCATTACCAGTAATCATTGGCATGCCAGCAGTGCTCGAAGAGGAAGCACTTGCTGGAGAACCACCTGTTGAACTGGCTCCTGAACTCTTTGGGGCACTTCCGGACGACGCAGATGTTGTTGGTACTCCGGTTGATGTAGGAGAACCGCTGAGAAGGGTCACTGCTGTCAAGGACAACTCTTTAGGAGCATCGGTGATGGTCGTCGTTTCGACAGATGAATAACTCGAGGTTCCGGAGTTGCCTTGGGCGGTCGTGGAGCAGACTCCGCTCTTCGAATCTGTGATTGAGCACGCCACATCGGCCGAAACGGTCAATGTGATACCTTCAATTGCTTGGGTGCTTTGAAAGTTGATGTGGTAAGCTAGACGGATTTCACGGTCAGTGATTGATATGGTTTGGCAGGCTCAAGTCGTAAGCGGACAAAGTGATGAACGGTTATTTGTATCATACTATATAGGATGCTGTCACTTACTGGCTGGTCCTTGGGTCAACAAGAGCGAGGGAGGGAAAGGGCAAGCTTCGCCTGTTGCATTTGCGCTTGCGCAAGTCATCGAGTAGGTCACAGCTGTTGAATCCTATCAATTTAGAATTAGTACCGAGTTCGCTCCTCCAATCAAAAAGAACATACAGATTTGACGATGGACGCAGCGATTCCCCCTTGAAATTCCTCTGCTCCAGGAATGTAGAGAGAGGTTGTGCTTTGGGCGGACGCGATGCTCGTGAGAGCCAGGGCGAGGAGGGTGGACTTCATCGTGAGGGATGTATCGTTGAAAGACTTGATTGTGGATGAAAGGATTGTCGTTCAAGATATATAAAAACAGAAGGATCACGCTAGTACTAGCGCGCGCCAGCCAACGGGGCAGCGCTAGCCTAGCCTCATCATATGGCCAGACATAGCCGCATAGGACGAGGTTATTCACTGTTGACTGCGGACAATAACCCCTTTCCTTCAGCTACTCGTATCACAAAACCAACTCCCCACTGAAAATCTCCATTTTAGGTAGAAAGGTCACTACACCAATCAAACAAGTCCGTTGCAATTTATTCCTACGGCCGGGTGCATCTGGCTGCGGCACAGTTTGTGTAACGTAGGATCGCTTACCCAGCGAGCTGATGCAGTCACTTTTTAAATTACCAGCCACACGGTTTCTTATTCGCTCAAAATCGTACCCAATGTGAAAGTGTAGCATATAGAGTATAGGACTTGTATTATTATTCACTGGACAATATAATTTATAAATAGCTTGGTTGATATAAGGGGCTCGGCTAGTAAATTCTCTCAGATGCCTGCGTATTTCGAGAGGCAGAACAAGCAAGTTTGGAAGAACATGAAACTCAATTCATTCACTGCTTCACTTAGTAGAACATTCACATTTGTACCTGCGGTTACGTAGGTATCCAAGGATAGATTGTACAAAAGAATCCTGTGTCAGAGAACGATCATCTTAGTCAGAATCTTATGTCGTATAAGCTTCTTGAATACTTCGATTTGAGTCATGAATTCCTATTTCATGGAACGGTTTGGGTAGCTTCTTGTATTGTGGTTATTGTAGAGATAAAAACTTGCTGAAGGAACGAATACTTACAAAAGATTCTCAATATGCAAGAGAATGATATTACTGCAGAGTACCAAGATAAGCGGGCTCTTCGAAACTTCTACTTTACCATAACGTAAATATGCAATGAAACTTACTGGTAATAGTGATTGTTGCCCTTGAAAATTTGTGACCAAAGGAGCTATAACATTATATGCGATAGTAAGTCCCGCCATCCCTCAGGACAGAAAAGGTGGTAGCCAATAGCCCAATTATCCCACTTACCTTTTCCTACTTTATCATTACCTCAATTATTTCGAAAAATGAAAATGAAAATATCGAAAAATAACAACCTTTAATATTAATGGTTGATATTTAGGTGAATTACTTGAGATCATTCTTCCACCACGAGGGTGCTACAGTATTCACGGACATCCCTCCGTATGTCGTCGGAGTTACAAACGGCCAAGACCGACCCCTTCGTCACTCACCACTTTGCGCGTCTCCTCCAAGCCTAATTTCCATGGCACCATTATAAATCTACACCACAAACCATGCGGAGGACTTGGGTGCGCATATTCTCTATCTGCAAAAACATGTGAAGTCCTTATCCGTCTGCAGTCACCATCATGGTATTGCCTGGACTTTTCAAATCACCAACCAACCACAGCCACACCTCCACCACACTCCAGACCCCTCGATCTGCTCTATCCGCAGTCCCATCATCGCGAATAACCACCGCCTCCCGCCTACACACGCCGAACAAGAGTCCTTCGCACTCCTCGGAAGACTCTCCTGAATGCGACAAGCTTGATTATCCTTATATTCGCGAAGCAGCCCACCTTCGAACCATCGCTGCCGAAAGCCCGGATCTCCGGGAGTTAAACAACAGCCTCGTTGCTCTCGCAGCGATTTTCCCAGATGTGCAAGTGGAGGTTTTCCGGGAGATGCTCTCGAGCTTCAGCGAGGAATCTAGATTGGCAGTTGTCACGGAGGCTCTCTTGAAGGATAAGATGAAGTTTGCCCAAGGACGAAATAAGGTTGCCGGCAAGGAGGCAGCCCACATACATAGCAAAGCTTCAGGATTGGTCTCGCCAGGACAAGTCCAAACCGAGGAGAAGTTTAGGACTACCGAATATAAGGAAGCCGTGAAATCCATCGCATACCACGAATTCAAAGGTCTTTCCAAATCGACGATACTCGCCGTCTTGGCCGAGCATAATTACGCTTATTCGTTAGCCAGACCGACACTTGTTACATTGTCTTCCAAGTCCTGGCGTTATTCCATCTCCTCGTTGTTTTTGCGTAGAAAACCGGTCGCATACACCGAAGCAGAACATCATCCTCTCATAATATGGCAGTCGACTGGTCATGGATCCATCCTGCCAACTCTGAAGACTACAGGATCACCAGAGCTTGACAAAGAGCTATTCGAGACACTTATACTACCAATACAACAACGATTATCGGCGGAACAGGAGGCAAAGGATCACGCCATTGCTTTGCAGCTCAACGACAAGGAGGCTGAGGCAAATGATGGATTACATGATTGTGGATGCTGCTTTACTGCCACGGCTTTCGAAGGATTATCTGCTTGCGATTATGGAGGGCATTTTATTTGTTTCCGATGTGTCAGGTATTCCGTGAAAGAGGCTGTATTTGGCCAAGGATGGCAACGTAATATCAATGTGGAAAGTGGAACCTTGCGATGCGTCGCAGCAATGAGTGATGAGTGCAAAGGATGCATCTCTCAGGAACTCATACGTCGAGCATTCGACGAAGACCCAAGCGAGAAAGATGTGGTCCAAAAACTCGATGAACGTCTCATCGAGGACAATCTCCTCAAAACTCGACTCCCTCTTATACGATGTCCATTCTGCAGCTATGCTGAGGTGGATGAACTATACCTTCCGGAAACTCAACGAGCATGGCGTGTGAAACGTGCCGGAAGCTCATTTCTTTATTCCCTCGTGTTTTTGATTTTTGGCGTTAGCATGATACCCTTCCTTGTACCTGTTTTTCTACTTTTTTCCTTTCTGTTTTTGCTCATTTCTTCTCGACAGACCTTTCGTGACTTTGCGATTGGTCACTTTACTGCTTCTCTTACTCGCATCCGACGCAAGAAGCACGGACTCAGGTTTGTATGTCAGAATTCGGAGTGCGGACGAGCATCTTGTTTGTCATGCTCCAAAGCATGGACGGATATCCATATCTGCCATGAATCCTCTCTCTTGGCTCTACGGACTCAAGTCGAACTTGCCATGTCACTAGCGATCAAACGGACTTGCCCTCGCTGTAATACTTCCTTTGTCAAGTCATCGGGCTGCAACAAACTCACTTGCATATGTGGCTACCAAATGTGCTATGTGTGCCGAAAAGACATTGGCAATGGAGAAGGCTATCGACATTTCTGTGAGCATTTCCGGCCTAATGGTGGAAGGGGATGTACCGAGTGTGCTAAATGTGATCTGTATCGCTGTGAGGACGACGATGTAGTCGTCAAAAAGGCCAAGGAAGAAGCCGAGAGACAATGGATGGAGAAAGAAGGCACGGACCTGGGCGGTGATGAGAAAGTGCGAAAGGTTCTTGAAGAGAAATGGAAGAAAGATGGCGATGCCTCTTGGTGGGAGAGTAGACGTTGGCAGTGGGAGATACCCGATGGCCAAAGTATGCTTGATGCCTTTGTCGAGGCTGTGGTTGAATGATAATTTATGTATTTAGATGGCGAGGGAAAGGGGTCTGATTTGGGTAACAGGAGTTGGAAAAGGGCAAGCATTATCACCACATTGGGTACTGGAAGATATCCGGAAGACTATTAATTTTTGATATTCATTAATCATTTCTATCGTTCCATGTGCACCCCGTATCTATCAGCAGACCATAAATCGGCCTAACGTCTTTCTGTCTCTCTGTCTGCGCCTGTAGCTTGTATCAGACTATCCGCACCAACCCAATAATCCAGGCCTATCGTACAAACCAACGAAATCTGACCCAACGAAATCTGGAGCAAATCCCTGAAGCCATCACGACATAGGCAAAGGAGGACTCCTCGTCATACCCAATTCAGCACTCTTACTCCATGCACCACTAGGTTCACTTCTCCAAAAAGCCACTTTCCCATCATCACCCGTTGATCCCAACACCTTACCATCGCCGTCAAACTCCACACGCCACACAGGAGTTCTATTCGTCTCTAAACGCGAAACCTCATTCGCCAACAAGGCTACCTCTCCAGCTTTACTATGGTGTTCTGAATTTCGATGACCGGCCGTCGTGCCAGGTCTCGTGCTTGCCAATCCCGCTCCGATGCCAGAGGGCACACTCCTCGAGGTGTTTTCCAGTGATCTTTGCGCGACAACGGTGCTAGTCTCGGGGATTTTGGTGAAGTCTTTGCTCCTGGCTTCCTTGTCGCCTTTTGCGGGGGTTGTAAGGTGGAATACCCGTACGAAGCCGTCTCTGCATGCTGTAGCTACTATATCGAAGCCTCGGATACTTCCTGGTGCCCAGGCGACGTCCCGTACTAGACCTTTGTGGCCTTTCAAGTCGGCTGCGCAATATAGTTCCTTGGAGCTCGAGGAGCCGAGACTCACGGAGTGGGAGATCTCTTTGGTGCGCCAGATGGATACTTTGTTCATGCTGGCTACGATGACGGCGAGGGAGTCTCGCTGGACGCCTTGTCGAACTGCTTTGTAGCAGGGTTCGAGGTTGGGGTCGAAGGCTACTTTGAATGATACTTCGTCGCCTCGTGTGGGCTTGTCGGGTATGTTGACTTTGTCAACTTCTACCCAGTTTTCCATGTTTTCGGGCTCCTCGTTCTCATAGATTATTAGAGTGGCGTTTCGGTTAATCAGAGCAATATAGGTATGTCGTGTCTCAGGGTTGTGTTTAATAGCAAAGGAAAGATAAGGCGCTCGAGCTAGAGGGGCCAGCTGCCAAACCGGCTTGTTGTTATGAGAATTGAAGCGTCGGCCTTTACCTGGAGGGAGAGTTGGATCCTCAACCCAGAGCTTAAACTTGCCATCACTTCCAATAGAAGCTATGAGATTTGGATGTAATGTTGGTGGCAGCCATTGGATCTTGAAACCGGAATTAGATTAGCAGCGCATGTCTCTTTTTTGATGTCGAAGTAACTCTCACCTCCAGTATCTCGGAGGTATGTGCGCCCCAAGTGTCACAGATTACCCAAGAGCCGTCTCGGTGTCGGTTGTAGACCTTGATCTTGCCATCTACAGAGCCGGATGCGAAACGGGTGCCGTAGTGATTAAATGCTGTTGCCTCGACCATATCGCGATGACCATGCTGGATGAGGACGAATCCCTCTTGCTCCTTGTAAATATCGTTGTCAACCGGATCTGGATCCATCATGGGCGCCATTTTTGTATGTATTGAGAGATGGTGAAGCTGTGGTTCTCGTCTATAACCTTTTGGACTTACAGACGTCAACTCGGTTGAATGTCGGCTCTGTCTAGGAAGCTGTCGGGCTGTGCTCCACTTGCGGGGTTCTCGGGTCAGGGTCAGCCTGAGCAGGGATGGCAGGCGCCACAGCTTAATTTTGGAACTGAATTCGTGGCTTCTCAGCCTTCCCCGAGAGCCTTGAGCCTCGTCGAGTGATGGCAACTGCTATGACAACAACTTCTCCAAGTTCTTCCACTTCACCAACACCACACATGGACCGAATGCTTATTGAACTCTGGTAGTTTCTCTCTTTTTTGTTTTTCCTTTGCTACACCACCAGCATGGCCATTCGCGCAACAATGCCGACCTCGACATCGGCACTTTCCTTCACAGAGACCCTGAGTCTCCTTGCGCTGTCTGTGGCATGCTTCGCGGTCATCGCAAACACCTTTCAGGGTGATGGCGCTCCTCTAATCGCCTCTCTCGCATTCAGTGGAATTGCCTTTGCAACCTCATATTCCATGATTCGATGGCTTGGGCCAACGTTTATGAAGGCTGGTTTGAAGGGGAAGGACATGAGCAAAGTACACAAGAAGGAAATCCCCGAGACGATGGGTGCGGTATGCGCGGTGGTTTATCTTCTTGCCGTCACAATCTTTATACCGTTTCCTTTCTATAAAGATATTGTGGCAGCAACATCAGGAGGAGGGAACCGAGATGTGGTGCAAACGATTGAGAATGTACAAACTGGGAGGTTTCTACATCGTTTTCCTCATAACAAGGTATGTTAGGAACAGACCATATTTGGAGCCAGGAAGTAACAAAACTAGTTGGCAGCTTATTTATCAGCAATTCTTACCATTCAATCTGTTTCTATCTTGGGAATTGGCGACGACTTGTTCGATATTCGTTGGCGGCATAAATTCTTTATCCCGGGAATTGCTAGCATTCCCCTTCTCGTCATATACTTTGTCGACTTTGGCGTAACACATATCGTTGTTCCAATCCCTCTGCGACCATATCTGGGAGAGCTGTTGCAACTAGGATTTTTATACTACCTGTACATGTTCGCCATCGCGATTTTCTGCCCCAACAGTATCAACATTCTGGCTGGAATCAATGGAATTGAAGTCTCCCAATCACTTGTGATTGCTGTTTTGTTGGCCTTGAACGACTGCTACTACCTTCTCAACCCATATCCTCACCCAGCAACCGACTCCCATCTATTCTCCCTGTACATGCTTCTCCCTTTCATTGGAGTCTCGCTAGCATTATGGTGTCACAACTGGTACCCGTCCAAAGTGTTTGTCGGAGATACTTACTGTTACTTTGCTGGAATGGTTTTTGCTGTTGTGTCGATTTTAGGACACTTCTCCAAAACTCTACTTCTGCTCTTGATCCCGCAGATCTTCAACTTTCTTTACTCGGTTCCGCAACTGTTCCATATAGTGCAGTGCCCACGCCACCGACTTCCCCGATTCAACAGTCGAACGAATCTCATGGAGCCGTCAGTAACTGAATGGCAATATCCTCCGAAGCCAATCATTTCTGTACTCTTGAAGTTACTTGACAAACTTTATCTGTTGCGGGTCACTACAAATCAAGAAGGCCAAATAACAGAGAGCACCAATTTTACGCTCTTGAATTTGTGGTTGGTGTGGTTTGGACCTAAGCGGGAAGACAGATTAGCGATGGAGCTTTTGGCCATGCAAACAGTCGTTGGATTTTTGGGACTGTTTATTAGACATAATTTCGCAATGGTGCTATTTGAGAAGGATAACTTGTATGGGGTTGTATGATAGAGTACATATAATGTATAGATTAACTTTTGATACATTTCGTGGGCTGGACATAGTGTTTAATGCTTTCAATTATAAGCGAGGAAACCTTCCAAATGAAGATTCCAAATTGAGTATGAACACCAAACAGACTCTTGCCCATGACTAGCGTACTGATATTTGGAGAAGTGAAAATTGAAGATCAGAGACCCAGGAAATTGGAAGTCTTAGACTCTTTGAAGCACCTGCCATGTCTGAACAACCGCGCGTCTGGCAGAAACCAATTAACAGGGATGTGGGTCGCGTCGTTGAAAAGGTCGGTGCATTGGCTCTCATCCCCGCCGATATGTGCCAGTGCCACGCTTCTTTCTTGTTGATTCCAAACAAAACAACCACATATTTTTGGTTACCACGAAACCAAGTCTCCCATCACCACAACTCCTCCGCACACGAGTACCATCATCTACACTTCCTTCTCCAACCATAGATACACCTCATCCAACTTCTCGAGATGTCGGTCGTATCACTTTTGGGCGTCAACGTCCTCAACAACCCAGCCAAATTTGGTGATGCCTACCAATTTGAGATCACCTTTGAGTGTCTAGAGACCTTGCAGAAGGGTATGTCACACCGCGTATTACCGCGTTCAACAAGATGGAACCTATTTCTAACACCTTGCTCTAGATCTCGAGTGGAAGTTGACTTACGTCGGCTCTGCTACCTCGTAAGTCTCTCTCTCCACGTCCCCCAGATCAAAAACTGAACTTCTACAGTGACGAACACGACCAAGAGCTAGATTCACTCCTCGTTGGACCAATCCCCGTTGGCGTCAACAAGTTCGTTTTCGAGGCCGATCCCCCCAACACCACACGAATCCCCGATGCTGAGATCTTGGGCGTGACCGTGATCCTCCTCACCTGTGCCTACGACAGTCGGGAGTTCGTGCGCGTGGGATACTATGTCAACAACGAGTACGACTCTGAGGAGTTGAATGCTGACCCACCGCCAAAGCCCATCTTGGAGAAGGTCCGCCGTAACATTCTGGCTGAGAAACCAAGAGTTACACGTTTTGCTATCAAATGGTTGGTTTTTACACGCTTGGGGGGACTCTTTACTACGTGGCTAATTTCTATACAGGGACTCTGATGCTTCTGCTCCACCTGAGTTCCCACCCGACCAACCAGAGGCCGATCTCAACGCCGATGGAGATCAATATGGTGCAGAGGAGGCCGAGGAGGAAGAAGAGGAAGCTGCTGCTGAAGCCGCTGCCGACCCTGACGCCATGGTCCAAGACAACGAGATGGCCGTAGACGTTGATCCAGCTGCTGCTGGCGAGGACGAGGATGCCGGATCCGAGGATCTTGAAGCCGACAGCAGTGGCAGCGAGGAAGAAGAGCTCGAGGAGGAAGAAGAGGTTGAGGGAGATGCTGATGAGGCTATGGACATGGATGGCGTTGAGAAGCCGGCCAATGGCGCTGCTCCTCATGCTGATGCCGTCATGGCTCATTAGATTGATGATACCCCACGCACGCGCCTGATGAATTGCTTTGAGAGAGTGGATGATGCCTGGATTTGAATGGAGCTCTGGGAATTGGGTGACATATTTACGTTTGACAGCATAGGTTAATGAGAAAAGAACGCCATGATTCCCCTTGAAAATTTTGTTGTGTTCTTTTGAAAAGACTGTGATTTGGTGGATTTCATTGCAAAGTGATTGTTAAAGGAGCCGAAAGGTTTTATTAAAGTCTCGCTTGCGACTTTCACTAAACTTCTTTTTCACTTTAACTTACCTCAGTAGCTTGTCAGTCAATTTACTTGCCCCAAGTGAGTCCTGTTATCAGAACTTTCCTCTCTCTTGTAATAGCTACTATAACGCTTTGGAATTTCTACTTTATTATATGTCGACTTACTATAGTTGCTTCAGCTTTTAGTGTTACAGTATTATATAGGAAAAAATAGAATGGAATGGTTTTAAGAAAGTCAATTGAGTAGGGAGCAGTGTATGGTATCTCCCGTCGTCTTCTATCCTAACCCCTGGGAATGGAGTAGGAGAGCCAGGCCTTTGGCCTAGCAAAGGAAAGGAGAGCGAATTATATAACTGGATAGGATAGGATAAGGAGAGGCTGGGTCTAGGAGAGGAGCGGAAAGGAGAGGCTAAAATAAGGTTCAAAATAGGGCTTAATTAAGCGATAGTACGAAGGTAAAGTAGTCTTTTTTTTGCTATCGAAGTAATAGTCCTTTTACTACGTAAGTGACAGTCGATTTACTACGGTACAAAGGCACGTGGGAGCGCCAGGGAGGGTTCGCGAGCAGTCTTTTCGCTACGTAAGTGACAGTCTTTTTACTACGCAAGTGACGGTCGATTTACTACGCAAGTGACAGTCTTTTTACTACGTAAGCAACAGTACTACGGCACAAAGGCACGTGGGAGCACGTGGGAGGCTGGGAGCACCAGGGAGGGTCCACGGAGGGTCCACCTAATTTCCACTGGTTTCACTACCTACCCGAACCCGGTACTCGTTCTAATTAGACCTACTAAAACCTATAACATCTAGCCTTAGGAGTACTCCTGCCCCTTCCTATCCGGTACCCTGGCGAGGATAAGGAGTGTTAATTGGTCCGGAAAGGAATGGATAGGAGAGCATTCTAAACTTAACGGATAGGCCTCGGAAAGGAGTGTGGATAGGAAAGGACGGGAGTAGAACGGACGGGAGATACCATACACTGGATGTCCCCAGGCTTAAAGAAGTTGGCTATCTCACAATGTAACTTAGCCATCTGGTCCATCCCAGACGATGTACTTTTATGACCTTGCTGGGAGGATTTGT
>UNPT01000478.1:0-35570 GCA_900536445.1 Hymenoscyphus occultus
AACGAGCTCCTAGGCCTCTAATTGGTTAATCTTATAAGATAATAGTTTTTTGAATAATTAGAACCTTATTTTATATGATATGTTATCTTATCCACGTATGTACTCTTGTATATCAATTAATACGGTAAGCGAGGGGCCGACTTGAGTACTCTGAGGAGCAGGGTCTGACGAGGCTGGCTTAGCAGCAGCTAAGGCTGATACAGTCCGTGCGTAGGAAGATTTTTTAGGGGAAGAAGGCAGTGAAGCGTCGTCTCTAGTAAGGGGGCGTGGGAGGGGGGTAGGAAGTCGGTGTTGTTAAGCGGATGGAGGGGGGGCGCCGGTAGTATAGGCGAGCTGAAAATCGAGGCAGAGTATTGCAATTTGGTTACAGAGGGTTCGAAGAGAGGGGAGGATATCCGCTGAAGCGCGGTCAAGAGCCGTATTTAGGTAGGTATCGACTACCTCTGCAGTTCCACCAAAGAACAGCTGTCCGACGTTGCTCCTCTCTAGCACCTTGGAGGTGCCAGAGACGAATTGGGCCTAGATACTCGGTAGAGGGGGAAGGGGGCGGTCAGCAACCCCCTTCCCCCCCCCCCCTGATACAGGGGGTAGGGGAGAGGGTAGCGCCTCGGGAGTACATGCCCTCGAGAGGAAATGTACGCTTTAGTATATAGGAGAAGTAATCAGGTCGTTTAGAACAAAAAACCTGATTCGAGAAAAAAGATGTTGTTGAAAGGTTTTATGAGTCGAATATAGTATAAAAGAAGGTAGGATAGTTTATATATAGACAAGTCTTAGTATAAAAAGTACGTCTTAACCTACCTTTCGAATATACTACTAAAGATAATTTAGTGTAATATTATATAGATTAAAGCAGGATTAATAATAGGATATCGAGGTAAGATATTAAGGTTATATTTACCTAGAGTAGAGCGTAATTTAAAAGGCTTAGAACATAACTAAATTAAGCGAAGTTAATACTTAGCGTACAAATCAAGACGATATTTTGGAGTTGAGAAAGTGAGTACACAGAGCCTTATTCAAAGACTCATGCTCTTATGAACTTGTTTCCCTGTTAATTCCAACGAATTTTGCTCTGCGTATACTTTGTGGCTCGACGTTGGGATTCTATGCGTGTTTGATGCGATGGAAATGGCGACGGAAGTTTGGAACTCTGTATGCAGTATCCCCACTTCCCAAGGGCTTGAGCCTTGAAGGCATCTCATTTCCTACTCAAGTGTTCAAAAGGCTATCTGGAGAAACGGAGGAGATCTAAAGGGGGCGGACAGCAAAGAGTTACACCATGTCACGTAGATCATATCAAAACCCACTATATGAGGGACCCTTTTAATAGCTCTTATACTATTTCTTGGACAGTTTTTCCTAGTCCGATTGCGCATTCTATTGGCTAAAACCCCATATTTTTGACTAAGATATATCGCATAAGATTGGACCTATAGTAGGGCGTCGATCTTATTGAGCTAGCATGGTGTGACTCTTAGCTGTTCACCCCCTAACCTTAATGAACACAATAGCTTAATTGGACTTCTTCTACTTCTATATCAATTTCCATTGACCAGATAAGAAAAATGGGTACGCCGCGTTCCCGACTATTAACAACATCAAAGTAGTCTTATCGAAATATATACTGCGATCAAAGTACTTTTCATTATAGATTCCACTGTTAATGTCAATATATTCAAGTCCCATACCGATGATACGGCAAACAGATACAAAAGAA
The DNA here is from genome assembly GCA_900536445.1 of Hymenoscyphus occultus. NCBI lineage: Eukaryota > Fungi > Ascomycota > Leotiomycetes > Helotiales > Helotiaceae > Hymenoscyphus > Hymenoscyphus occultus. The sequence continues at coordinate 1,721 of UNPT01000478.1, forward strand.
TTTGGTGTTGTAAGGTTAGAAGTACTTAATTTAACATGTAATAACGACTCGTAATAAAGCGACACTAATGACGACAGCGAGGGTAGATTGGAATAGCTTATTTACTGACTTATTAGCACCATAAGCTTTGAACACACGTTTCCTAGTTATACCTAAAACAGTTCTAAAGTGGAAACACCGAGTCCTCGAGGACGGCAGTAGGGGTCCAAAAAGTATTATAAGAGAAATCCGTAATTGGCTATAGCGACAGAATCGTTATTTCTAGTTACTTAAATATTTCCTAAATCCGGTTCAAAGCCACGACTATTTCGCTTGCTTATTTCATTTATAAAAAGATGGAATTCCCCGTTACAGAACTTTTAGCTTAGAATCTATTTCAAACTTAGAGTATAGTTATAGATACCTAAGCGGGCATTTACATATTCGCTGCCACTTCGTAGATGTTTTATTAGACAGGTCTATTTCATTCGCTTGTCCTATAACCGGTTGCGATTCATAAGACTTCTGATTCAAATTCATGGATTGAATTCTTGTATTAGTTGCTACCACAGCTTCCCCTAAGAAAAATACTTGTATCGCACAGCTACAGGACCACCTCTACTTAGTCTTATATTACATCTCAAGTTATTATACATGTCTTCCACTTAGTGTACAGTACACTCCTTACCATGTGTGGTTCGGATTATGCTCGTGTAAGCCTTGCTCTCTCGCGAAATTTATATAAACATATCGCTCTAAATATATCTTATAGTAGTCTTTATAAACTGCCACGGAGCTGTATGCGTAAAATAGTTTTCAGCCCAGCCAGAAGCTATGGGGGCTTAGCCTAATACAAAATCTTATTATCGCTAGAATTTGGAGATCGTGGTTTTCCCTGGTGAGCTCGCCCTACTAGAGAATTAGATCAATGGAACTTAGTAACTAAAGGCTATATATCACAACGTTCGGCACATGGAACTATATTCCATTCCATTCCACCTGGAATCCTTCGAAGGCTCCTTTGTAATGGAACCATTCCATTTTCATCGATTACTTCCTAGATAGGACTTCTGTGAAATTCTATTTATAGTGAATATTTATATAGATCTAAGTGAATAGTAAGTAGATAGGGCATATTCACGTCATATATCTAGGACACTCTATACCTTGATAGATTATTAGTACAAGTCTCTTACTACTTTCTCTATATGTTAGCGATATTATAAGACGAAATAGGAGCTTCCTACTCGCCTACCAGACCTAGGACACATTTCCGGGTCATGTGACGATTTTCATCTTGAAATTCTATATTTTCCATAGAATATATGCCTCTGGATTGGAATAATTCCGGAGGGTGGCTATGGAACCAACCGGAATTCCAGTTGCCGAACGTTGAAATATCTACATCAAAACCTAAAATCTGAACAAAATAAAGCTTAACATTTACGTGGCTGGTGCTAAGTTGGTTCTAAATGTTCAAAAAGATAGACATTTTGATACCTAATGTTTTCTCATCAAAAACTAATAGATATTCCTCTGTTCCCTATGTCCTCATTAATATAACTAAATTAACGTTATTATAGACCATTGATTTAACATTTGTAGAGCTAACCTTAGTACTCCTAGACTAGAATAGGACTCATTATACACCTAGAAAACTGTTAACTTCAGAACTTCAATAACTGTCTTTGGATATTTCCTTAAACACCTTGCAGTTTCTCGCCTACCTCTATAAAACACTAGTTTGTAAATTATAGCGCTTCAGGTGGTTTTCCGTATCGGAACATACTGATTAAAGGCTTGTATTATCCAGAATGCGCTTGTGGATTAGGATGTAAAGTTTGTTTTCGTTAGGACAGTTTTTCCATATCCCATAGAATATGAATTCTTTAGCTACTTTTCTTTTACTCTATAGAAGGACCATTATAATCTAGTTACCTCGCCCAACGTAAGAACAACATATTGGCCTACGCAAGTATAGTAGAGTTGAGTAGAATAAGATTCAACCCATTTTGAGTGAAGTAGAGCTACTGCTCTACTGAAGTATTAAATCTCTTACGCTGATCTCGCCTTCTGGAAAACCATTCTTGAAATTACCCTCTCCCCAGAAGCGCAGTTCACTTTCACGACCAAGTATCGCACCCTAAGTAATCTTCTCTTCACTATTGTTATTTCGTTTATGCACATAATATAAAAGAAAGGAATAACAATACAAGAGCCAGAAGTTCTCTTTTTTCAAAAAGGTGAAGCCGCGCGTCCCCAGAGAGAGAGAGGACTGAGACAATCATAAGATGGGAAGAAGAGTAAATATGAGAACAGAAAGTGTGTAATTCTCTTATCACGGGCAACCGAACTTATGGTAAGGTTATTAAGCTTTTCGATGACACCACGTTCTCAATCAATTTAGCCTCCTACCCAAGCCTTGAAATTACAAGACCCTATCTTCTATCCCACCATAAGATTTATTCCATCCATTTTCTTTCTAGTACTCTCTTTACCCATGACTCCAATACACCCTCACGTCGGAAAGAGTCTTGTTAATATCTCAGGCTCAAGGATGGCTTCGCTTGAGACGGTTTATATAAACCGTTAAAGAAGCGTTAGGTTAAGATTGTGCTGGAGAGTTTCCATGCTTGAGAGCAGTGGGTGGATGGAACTTGGAATAGGGGAGTAGTTATATATATAATTAAGTAAATTCTCAGCGTCCTTCGGGATAAGCTAGGCTAATAATTATTAAATACAAGACGTTATCTATATATCTTTCTAGTGGACCCTGTACGGACGGGCGCCCTGGTATGATGTATAATCGCTATAGTTTTTTAGTAATTTTGATAAGTTAAATCAATTAACAATTCGTAGTTAAGTTAATTAGTTTCGGTTTTTTAAAGTTCGGCCTTTTCGGTATATAATAGTTAAAGTTAAAGTTTTAGTATCTCGATAGTTAGGTACATTCTGAGTTAGAAGGAAGGAGCGGTAGGCGGTAATCCCAAGAGTAGTAACGCTATAGGGGGTTCAAATCCTCCTATACTAGCTTTTCGAGCAGACGCCTTATAAAGGTCTGTTTAGGTACTTACGAAGGGTAAGTTAGTTCTATGAGTATTAATTCAGGGTATCCTAGTACTATAATAGTAATAGGTAGAATAGTAGCTAAACCTAGACTCGCGGGGGCTTTGTTATGTTTAGGGGGAGTAGTAGGTAGATAGAACTTAGAACAGGGGAGTATTTATATTTATAAAGTAAATTCTTAGCGTCCTTCGGGATAAGTTAGGCTAATAGTTATTAAATACAAGACGTTATCCACATATCTTTCTAGAGCCCAAAGCAAAGGGATGTAATTAAAAGAGTTCCCCAAGCCTCCTTATGGCCCGGACCTTTCCATATTACTTAATCCTAAATAATAAACACGATTTAAGAAAACGTACTGTATGAGGTGGGACTGGTTGCTGCCATACATTTGTCTTAGACATAAGCCCAAGTTCACTACCCAACAATTTCTCTTCTCCCCACTTCACAGCCCATGATGGCGTAAACTCGGCTTCTCCAGCAAACTCCACAGACGTACGGCGCTACTTCTCCTGTTTTACTTCCGCACTGCATTACCGACGGAACCAGAAGTGACAAGATGCGGGGAAAAGGTTTGCATCAAGGAATACTGTGGGGGAATACGATGCTTTGCGGGGAAGTGGCATAGAGTTTGATTGTTTCGGCCTTTGACGGCGTCTGGGGTTTATATGGGGCTCGTGGCCTTGCATTACATGGTGCTTGATGAGTGGAGACAGTAGGAAGTGAGAGGTTGGGCCAAGGTCGCTTTCGACGTCAAGTTAATCTTGATTTCACTCGCCGAGAGTAATCATCCAGGAATAAAGTGTGAAATCATTAGATGCCGGGGAAAGTGAGATGAATAAGTAAGTTTTTGACATGAAAATTTAGAGTTATGCAGCCAATAATGCTTCGCTATGCCTAGTCCAACTCTCAAGAGCTCTCCCCCCCTCCTTCATAAAATCCAATAAAGGCTATCAACACCGAACTATATTGAAGAGACCATCTTGAAATAGACAAATTCTCTTTATCTTTAATTCATCACTTTAAATCCACGGGCGAGTTCCTACTACAACTACATTTCTTCGAGCTTCCTTCTCGTTACCAAGTTATTGCTCTTCCTTCTTGTCCCCAACATGATTTTCCATCACACTCCCCGCAATCGACTCATTAAATACATCCACATTTGTCTTGTGGAAATCTCTCGCACTAACTCCTCTCTCAAACAACAAGTCCAGCTCCGCAAATGTACGACCCGCCGGCTCAGGGAGTCTAAAGTAAACATAAATAATACACAAGAAGCAGATGCCGGCCCAGAAAAAGCCTGCGTAATTGCCCCAGTCCCAAGCTCCAGGATTGAGCATGTAAGGGGTGAGAATGGCGCAGATTATTCCAACAATGTTGTAAAGATTTCGTCCAAGTACGACCGTTTTGATTTGCAGACGACGGGTGGAAAGTTCGGCAACAAGAGAGTAGCAAACTGTACCAACGCTGAGCTGATAACAAGCAGCCCATACCAACATTATTGAGCCGGTAGCTAAAGAACCTGCGTCCCGATCTGGGACCAAGCCGAGGAAACCCATAATCAAAAGCATGACGAAGAGACCGCAGAGACCGTAAAGATAAAGTGATCTTCGACCAAGACCAAGATTCATGAGAAACCAGGCTCCGAATACACCTGCCATGTTGATTCCATATTGACCCATGGTAAAATCGTAGGCTTTCGAATTGGAAAGGCCGGCTTGTTGGAGGAAGTAAGTCGAATACCCCGAGAAGGAATTGCCGGAAAGGTTTTGGATGGCCCACACCATGCAGACAATTTCGGTACGGCGGAGATCGGTGCCTCTGAAGCAATCTATGTAGCTTGCGCCTACAGTTATCTACAATTTGTCAATAGGTGCCCAGAACTTTCTTTTTGAGGAATTCAAACTAACGTTCTCTTCCAAAGCAGTGGTATGACGCATCATGGCAATGGTCTCGTCGGCATTGAAATCTGTTTCTCGATTCAAACTCGTGAGACGAAGAAGAGCCTTCTTTGCGTCGTCGATCCTGCCTTTTCGTACAAGCCACCATGGGGATTCAGGTGCCATGGCGACTCCAATTAGAAGTGGTACAGGCCACATCCACTGCAGAGCGTACGGAATTCTATGAAAATGTTAATTCATCGTGATTCAAACGGAACTGGCGCAAATCAAAGTGAGAGGGAAATGTACCTATATGCCCACTCGTCATCTCGTGGCAACATGCCTCTGATAACTCCAATACCAATAAGTTGTCCAAGGCCCCAACAGAAATTAACATAAGTTGTAAGGTACCCACGAAGAGCAACTGGGCAAACTTCCGAGGCATAAGTAATAGTGACTATATATCAATTAGTAATTGCTCGAGAGATACAAGGGAAACTCAAACTCACGAGTCTGGAACATTCCCCACGGCTACAACGAATTAGTTATGCGCACCCACAGCCACACTCAGGGGAGAAGACTTACAATACCGCATAAAATTTCGGCTACTAGAAGTTCAATGACATTCTGGGCCATGAAGAAAATTGTGATCAAGCCGATGAGTATGGTTAAGCAAGTCATGACTGTCTTTCGGTAACCAAATCTTTCCGAAACGTAACCATTGATGAAAAGTCCGATGATTTCTCCACAAATTACACCCTGTAGTTTGGCACGTGAGTGATGTGGCGATTTACCAAGAGGATTTTTCTCACATTACTAAGACCAGCCTGCCATGGAGCAGGTATCTGATAAGTTCCATCCCTGGAAAGCTCTCCATACTTTCTGTTGAACTGCGGGAAGGCATCTGTTTTAATCAGTAAATAGCTTCTCCCGGTGGAAAGGTCTCCTCGACCCCACAAAGAAAAACTCACAGAAACTGCCGAGCAGAGAGACATCGTAACCCTCCATGACTATACAGGTTGAGATGAGGACACTCCATCCTACTGCCTTTGGGTACAATCGTATTCCTTGCCACAGGGTCATCTTTTGTTCCTCGTCACTTGCCCTCTTAGCATCGCGGACCATCTGATTCATAGACTTTGTGTGAGCGAGGTTGTCCTCTGGCGGGAAATGAAGAGGTGCATCGGGATTGACTCCCTCTGAGGCTTTGGTTGAAGCCATAATTGTCGACTCTCTTCGTAATACAGAATGGAGAGAGGATGATTGAACGATTGTTGACATTCACTTTTCGGATCAGGACCCGCTCGTCTTTTATGAATCTTTCGAAGGACCCGCTTCACTAGCTTCCAAGGATACGAGAATGCGGGGAGACCACACTTTCTGAAAGCTGGGTGAACTGTTACGCAAAAACGTCGTGCCGTTGGAGGCTTGTGTTCCGCCATGGGCCAATCATCGTGATTGTATATGCATCGCCGGCCTTGTTTGCTGGAAAATTGGTCAGGTTGACCAGCATCATCTGTCGGGCAGGGACGGCGTCTGGCGGCGGACACTGGATTTGAGAATAATGGATTTCGGTTGGAAATACTATTGGATATTCGGCTCCATATCCGGTGGGTTTATATCCTGTGCCGTTTACTTGTCAATCCTGGACCAAAATCTGGGGTATGGAGTTGTGGTTGTTACAGAAAGAGACCCGTTTAGGTTTGACCTCGTGATGTTGCTCGGGGCGCCCGCTATCATGGATGTTGCCGATTTCTTCCCTAAAAGAGGGGTAAAAGATAAGAAAATAATGTACAGCAATTCATCGCGAAACGAACTTCAGAAGATCATTTGCGGTGAGTATACGCAAGGGAAAGCAAAGACACTGAAGCTTTCTAGGTGTACTTCAGTTGCCAGAGTGGTGATGGATGTGGAGAATACCAATGCCAAGCTCATCTCACCCCTGGACAGAAAGTCGGTATAGAGCGTTTTACAGCGGATCTTGAGAGATATTTCTGGGAGAATGGAAGTAGAGAAAGTACAAGCTGTGAAGCATATAGCGCAGGCTGCTCTTGAACACATTTGGCCAGCATCTGAAAACCTCCGCGGGTTGCTAAAAGATATATGATGAGAGGAGACACAACAGTGCGAGAAAAAGGAACGATGAATATGGATTTGGTTGAGAAAAGGGCAGACCGAGAAACAGAGTTGCGCAGGATAAGAGAATTAGACAATAAAATGGCCATCCACAAACCTAACCGGTTTAAAATGAATTCTGAATTCCGTCTCGATAAAACAGGCACATCAGTCAACAGTTTAGAGTTATCCTCTCCAGGGCCTTTGTGAATTTTAGAATATGGGGTCTTCGTATTCAATGGACCATCACTTCATAGAGCAAGCATTGAAGTGATGCTTTCTTTTGGATGGTTTGATATCGTGATTCGTGGAGAAAGGAGTTTACAACCCTCCAAATATCTTTTGCTATCAAAACTCTCCTCGATCCCATGATTCATAATAATTTATAATAACATAGTATTGCATCTAATGGTTTCTTTATTTCTGAAGCCACCCCAGTATCCTTTCCTCCGAATTTTAAAACGTACCGGAAACTCCTACACCATCACTTTCCGCTATAGTGGCTCCGCTTCTGCCTCGACGTGACCATGTGCCTTCAACATTAAGCAACGAAGTCCATATCCACCATTCTGGGACCCAAACTATCCAGCCTGATCTTTTCTAAATAGAAGTGCCTGCCACAGCAAGAATGTCGAACGCCCTTCTCTTATTTAAACCAGGATATCTTACCGCAAAGCTTGCTATGCAAAGGAGACTGAACAGTGCACTTGTGATAAAACCCCAACCAAACGGAGATTGTGCGATTACCAATCCGGTACGCTCCGTGACTACACATATTGAATCGAAAATGGTACTTTTTATACCAGACTCCATTTTAAGTCATTGAAACTACCGCAACAATTGCTTTTATGAGCCCAGGGATAGGCGAAAAAAAGTCGAACTTACTATTGGATGAATTGAACTCGAGAGATGCTAAAACTTGGTGAGAAATATAAATTGAACTCAATTAATACTCAGAAATTCTAGATGAATATTCGTGAATTGGTTCATGAAACCCCTAGAGAATAGTTTCATGAAACAAAAAATGTATAAATTATGTGAAAAGAGCGCCGGATTGGCAAAGATATATGACTAACTCATTACCCATGCCTACATAAACCACATCTCAATATCTGTTAGACTGTTACCCATATTGCTTTGTATTGCGAAGAACGAGACCATATCCCCTTCCTGCATATGTCAAGAGTATCGCGGTGTGCATCCTCTCCAACAAGTAATTATGTACAGTACAGTTAATGCACTCAGGAATAGCTCAAGTTCAAAATTATCTTCACTTTAGAATCTTTTGCCATCATGTCTTTTTGCTATACAAAAGTTTCTTGATGTCCAGGAGTTGTTTCGGTCGCAAACCCCGCTGATTAAAATCACCATATGATGGTGTATGGTACCGAAACTGCCCTTAAAATGCTAGCCTAGTTTCTTCGTAGTCTGGACAATAAAAGGGGGAGCTGAAGCCCCTCGACGTAAACTGGCAATCAGCAGAAATTATTGATCGTCGGTTGGCGACTTGAAGATGCCCTCTGGTACCACTGCCAACTTGTTATTTCACCAAAAACGAGACCCCGTCGTTCTTTCGAAGCGCATTACAGTTGTCGATTGAAGACACACGATCACATCTTCCCGTGGGCCGTGCTTGCCACTGATAGTTTCAGCAATCCCGTGCCTCGTCGAAACAAGAACTTTTAGGCGAGATGACATTCGACTCATTCAAAATGACTAAACCCATTTCATATAAATCCAATTTCTTAGCCATTCCTTTCTCTGAGATTGATACATACGTGGTATTTAGACTTTTGCTGATATATAAAAACCGATCAAATTGAATTTTGCTGCAGTTGAGCCTATGGTCAATTATTACTTGAAGCCTCGGATTTATGCCAACGTCATGTGCCATAATATTCCAATGGAAAATTTCGAAAGACGCGGTCAAATTGGGAGATTTCTCTGTCGGGAATATACATGACTTACGCTTCTTTGTGACCTGCGGATGCTGTAGATAGAATTGGCTTCCACGCTATGGATTGGTGTAATTTGGGCAACTCGTGAAGAACACGTCGGTCTCCCGTTGCTGATGTTCTATTGACCTCTGAAGGTATGGCCAATCCACCTTGATATTGGAGTTTGACAACGGTTGGCAGCGCTCGAATAAGCTACTCAGCGACTGGAGTACTACTTAGAGTTACTCGGGGTTGAGTTGAGTTAAGTTAAGTAGAGAAAATATAAAGTGGTTCGTAAGGTGGGTGGAATCAAGAGTGTATCCAGGAGATGTAGAGTATCTAGCTAAGTCCTAGATATTAAGTAGTCCATATGCTAATCCAAAAGCATGTGATTTATCCCTGCTATTCACGAGTAGTTTACTATAAATAGCTACTAAATTCCAAAGTAATTGTCTACAAAACTCCCCTGATTTTCAAGCTTACTATTGCCTTAAGGTTCTCCGATTCCTGTCTTCATGCTAATACTAGCCCCCTAGCTAGATAACCTCTCGCTAGAAGTGCTTCTTACTAGATATCTAACTCTTATATGATCGGTTCATCGTCCATTCGTCACACGTCAGATGAGAGACTTATTGTTGGTCTTGTTTTGTATTTGCTGGCTAGCTTCAAATGATTTTACTTCTCCATATATAGATCAATTAGAAGGCTCCATTTTGTGGAATAATTGAAGGATAAAGCACTCTCGGCCTCGCGTCCCGTAAGGGGAGCAGTAAAACTATCTAAAAATAGGCACACAGCTAGTAAGCAAGTATAAAGCTCAGTAGTAAAATAGGTACATAGCCAAGAAAGAACACATAGTTCTAAATGACGTTAGCTCGCGCTAGCACATAGACGGCGAGCGATTAGCGAGGGGTAAGCGGGTGGGAAAAAGAGCTCTAATAGTGTGACTGACGATAATGTTGTGTTGTTGATAGTTGGGGAGTTACTGTACGAGGGGAAATATAATATACTCCCCGCACTTCCTCATTCACTATAAACCCCTGCAATTATTTTGTGTGAAAGGATATTTGATATTTACTCACTACCCACTAGCACTAGCGTCATTCCAGGGTATTTAATACCCACCTCTACCATACTTTACAAATTGAAGAGTTCTCCCATTTCTATCGAACAACATTTTTTCGCTCATATCGTATATAGGAGGGCCGGCTGAATCCGAGCGGTCGAACAGGGCATCCGACACTCGGCCCGGATTACTCCGCGCTGCTTAAGTAGTACTTAAATTAAGTCGATTGCTTGGCGAGTTAAGTTAAGTAAGTGCTACTACTCGACTTAACTTAGCTCAACTTATTTCGAAAGCTGCGTCATTCCCGACCTTATTAGTGCTTTTTCAGTTCTCCCTTCAGATAATTGCCAAGTGATTATAACACTCATGGCGACAAACGCACATAAATTTATAGCGGCGAGAACCCAAAACAAGGGCGAGCTTATCGACGAATCTATCATTAAGAGCTCATTCTAGAACGAATTTCCCGCGTCCAAACTTTGTCCGATGGGATAGTTGATATTCAAAGTATGTTATAACATCTGTTATAGCTCTTGCTTGTGAATAATACTATAGAGGATCTGTCGCGCGGTTATCAAGTCTCACTGTTTTTTGTTTTCATTAAGCGGATGATATATTCGGTACAGTACTCGTAAGGTCCCATGATCGAGGTGAGGAAATGCTCAGAAGTAAGTAGAAATCACCAAAGATAAAGATAGCTTTCATGTCGCTAACAGTCTATATCCACCTTTGAAGCAAAGTCTCTCCGTGCTTTCCCCAGACACCTTCGTATGCATGATTGTTGATCGCAGGACAAACCGTATCTTAATCTGCCCTGCAATCACAATCCCACGTCCTTCAGATACTTTCTTTCGGGGCGGAAAAAGGACTTTCGAGCTTGAGGTTTGCTTGTCCCAATGACTTGTAAGCGCGCATGAGCGGTGGGGAATACAAGTAGAGTACTCTACGTATGTCGGCGTGTGTGATTGTGAATCCAATACAGCACATCCTAATCCATCCTTCAGCCCCAAATCCGAAATCGCAACTTTCTTCCTGTTGAAGGGCCAACAGGATTTGGCACAATCTATAAAGCAATGTAACCACAGTGGTTAGCTCAGCACCGTTCATATCTGACTATTACGACGATGCTAAACTTCAACAAAATACAATTATACGTCATAGAGATGTTCGAAAAATAAATGAAACTGAATCATAAGACCGGCTTCAGCAAAGCATCGTCGTTATATAGAGACTCCTCCTCATTAATGGTACTGCTGACTCTATTCAGGCAGTTTTACGACATTACAGCAACGCTTGTGAATACCAGAAACTTCTATAGCTTTCAATCATTATTAAAAAGGTTCATATATTCATACTGTCCTACGGGAGAAGATCCATGACCATATATAGCCGTGCCACACTCGTACGAAAAAATGGACGCAGCTCGAATTTTTTCAGATCAGTTAAGTGAACGAGTCGGAGCTACCACCAGTTCTCCTCCTCCCTTCAGTTTGTATAAGTAGAAGAAAGCCAAGAACCCTAGCCACAAGGTAAAACCATATGTGCATACATCATATCTCAATCTGAAGTTACTATGAGCGCAATACAGTAATATATGATATGTACTTCAACAAGCAGGTCATCAAGGAAAAGTTTTACTCAGCAAAAATATTATAACGTAGCCCGCATTTGTTCAACAGTGGTATTTTGCGAAGTCTTTCTACTGAAGAAACGGAGAAAGTCATGGGGTCAACGAAATTTTTGCGACGAGCAATAATACTTTGTCCTCGTCTAGAGAGCGAAATATTCTGTTTAAGATCTGACGGCAGAGGAACAATGGCAAAGGTTAGGAAGCGCTTGGAGCGAATGTATGAAGCAAGCGCTTCCTACATACTATGTCTTGGTTTATCCTCGACGTGTGATCTCTCATTTCCCTCTCGCAAAAGAAAAGCCGAATCATTAAGATAACTAGTTGATTAACGAGAATAGAGAGAGAGAGAGAGAGAGCTTAGAAGCGGATAGACAACTAGATAGAGAGGTAAGCTTCGTCACTAACAAGTATAAAGCGCGATTAATTAAGACTCTAGAGCGTTAATATAATCCCCACTTCGATCACTTGTAGGTGTTAAGGAGATTGATCTTTTCCTACTTTCTTCCCTTTGTGAAGATAGTCGTAATACGTGCCTTCCCTCAAAAGATAGAGAGGGGGGTAAGATCAATTCGTCCTTACATGTATAGCACAAAGGTAAAAGCGGAGATGTAAAGTAAGAAGATATGTGGAAGCATTTCATCGGTCGATCCTACTAATACTCGAGAGCGAATAAGAAGCATCTTTGTAGCTAGTCATCCATATGATTAACGGAGTGCAATGAGGAGACAACAAAATAACTTCGTGAACATATAAAAACTTTTCTTCTCGCTTGCCGCGAAGTTTCCAGGAGTTCGTATGAGTACAAAGCTACTGGCAATTTACTTATACTATCAAGCATTCATGAACGCTGTTCTTCGACTTAGAAATGCCTGCGAAGAACTTCTTATTCACTTAATAGTGACTCTAAGTTTGCCAAGTAGAAAAGGAAGAAAGGCGTGGATCTTCTTCCGCAGCTCCTTTGGTTTTGCCTCGGTTTGGGGTAAACTTAGGATGTTATTTGGTCACCTTTCTTCGACGCCGATTCTTCCAGTTGTAAGGAAGTAGTTGACTTAAACCGTAGACCCTACGACGACCCACTACTAAGGCTTATCAACTTCGTACCATGTCCTCAAATACCAAGTCAACACCCCCTTCCCTTCCCAGAAATTCTACTAGAGGATGCCGGTGGGATGCCTGAAAAATACATTTTGTTGCAAATCGCAGTCATTGGTCTCGACTCGTGCTTTCATCAGTGAAAAATAGGATGATCAGACATGTCCACTTCGCTCGACCGTTTTGGGAGGAATGTAGTGAGTTCTAGGTTTTAGTTCGCGAAAATACCCTTGTATGTGGTGGACTCACCATCCTAATGATCATCGATCGCAAACGTTCTAGAACGATCTCTTTTGATTAGAGTTTGGTGTCGGATTTCCGGGTACACGGAGGTACCTATATTTCACGAATATCACGTTGGGGAAGTGGGCGGCGAAATAGTATGTGAGAAGGTGAACATTTTCAACGGGTTATTCTTCTGAGTGCAGCAAAAAATGCCCAAGGATTTTATCTTGAAGAGTTAATTTATGCATGGCCTAGTTGCGAGATGGCGAAAACGATGCTATAGGGTGTTTGGTAATCTAATAAGCCAATGTGGTGTGTCCTTTGAGATTGGGTAGCCTTGTGGATAGACATTGTAGCACTATACCAGCACCCTTCATCTGGAGTCGTTACTTTGACAGAAAAAGCATTTTACAAAGTTTGCCAAATCCTCCGGTCAAAATCAAGCAACACCAACTTCGGATGAAGATTATACGACTTAAATACCCTGATTTCCGGGATCCGCACGACTTCACTACCTTTTTCCCTGTGAAACTCTCTTCTATCCTTTACGCCACCCTTATCGTATACAATTAAAGGGATAAATGCGTCTTGGAGGTAATTTGAGCCCTAGATATTAATACTACTATAGAACGCCTAACTCGCGAGTAACAAGGCGAGAGTAAGGCGAAAGAAATGAAGCTATTCGTAACTTTAAAAGCACTTAGTACTAGATAGCTTTGCGAGTAGTAACCTTTTATTGCCTGTTACAAAGGCGGATATAATTAGAAATACGATTTAAATAAATAAGTGTCTTAATTAGATTAGTCCCTCTTAGCTGTCTTCCCTAACCATAAATAGGAACAAGTATAAACTATAAGCTAGCTAGCTAGCCAATTAATTTCTCTTTGATTCAAGACTATTACTTAACAGACAACAGGAATCGAGCTTCCCCTCAGTCTGTAGGAGGTCCTTCAGAAAGCAGCGTGTCAACAGGGGCAGGGATAAAGGTAGTGAAGTGATGCGAATCCCTGAAATCAGGGTATTTAAGTCGTATAATCTCGGATGAATGAACAATACAATTTTAACTTCTACCACAGAACCTTCTCGTAAACCGCCGATAATCTAGATCATGCACCCCTTGATTGCCAACCAACAAGAAGCATTATCGCAACAAGAGCAATCTTTTGTTGCATGTAGCAGTTTTGAACTCGAGTCGTACCTTTTGGTGGTAGATGCAAGATGACATGTCATTTAACTTTTATCCGAAAGCTTTCCTCGACCTCCCGGATATTAACAAGATAGGGTTCCGGTCCAAGGAGGCCTATGTAAACGGTCTGAACTCTGGAGAACTCGGGTCCCTCCCCCTTGTCGCTGTCTGATATACCTCCGCAAGAATCGGACAATCCAATTGACTCTAAGAGCTATATAGAGGGTTTATACCCTGCCTATAACGAGTCTGATATATGGGAGAGGGATACGCGGGCTGTCCAGATCCTTTACTCTTGAGCGATACTTAATTCGGTTCTTGTTGCATTTCGCGGTTTTCTTTCTCGAGTCATTACAATATACAGGGTATTATTATTGATATTTATTACTGTGAATGGAGTATGGTTCTCTTGAAGAGCTTTGGCTTAGCGAGCCAGTTCTATAGAAGATGCCAGGCCAAAAAAGGTTGAAGTAGATGGGTACAATCGAAGCTAATTTTAGAAAAAAACAAAAATACTGAACTTGTAAAAGCTGCTATGCTACCTCTAATTAATAAAACAAAACTGATTGCAGTAGATTTGTTGCACTTCGCAAATTTATGACAGAGTCAGTCACGTCAGTCCCATAATTTACCTCAAACATCCATTGGGATGATGGCTTGACAGATGTTTTCCACTTCAAAAATACACTCAGATTTCATTCCCTTGTATTGCAGCAGAATGTCTCACAAGGGGTTTTGCCATCATTTGTTGCATCTCGCAATTATACGCTCGAGTCGTACAACTGACTTTCCTAGTCTCTCGAGTCCAAAAGCTGGTTCAATTGAAACAACGCGCAGCCCAATATGGACCCTGAATCAAAAAAGGAAATCGTTGCATTTCGCGCCTCCAAAGAGAGTCATACACTTTACCGCCACCAATGCCAATATAGTGACATGTCTTATGTATATGAGTTATTTCTTTATTCTTCACCCAAACAACCCCTTGATTCATAACTGTTTGCTCGCAAACCCTTCCAAATAAGAAGTTTGTTGCATTTCGCAGTTCACAATAGAGTCATACGCTCTTAATAATATAGCAAATGCCAGTTATTCACATGGTCCCAAAACATGGCCAGAAATAGAAACTCCTAGCTAACTAGCAGCTCCCTTCAACAACTTCATGTCACTGAGTCCTTTGTTGCATTTCGCACTTCCAATCAGAGTCAGTCTTTGGTGTTTCTCATGTACCGGTAGGGAATTGTCTCAGGGTTCTAAGACCATCTTCCCAAACCAGCAGGCCCTTTGACAATGGCCGATTCTACGAAGTACGAAGAGAAGTAAAATGACAGAATTGGTTTGTTGCATTTCGCAATTTTTCGTTCAAGTCGTAAAGCTACGGTATTTCTCTGAACCTGGTTGTGCTTCTTCCCTTTCTCGTTAGAGGTAGAGTATCTTCGGGATCCAAGCTACGAAGTACGCCCCAGCGAGTTCTGGTAGACCAGCCTTCAAGGGGTTTGAGCTACTAAAGTGGTTTGTTGCACTTCGCAATTATTCGTTCGAGTCGTAACGCTCCAACACTTACTCTGAACCAGGTCACAATACAACGGCCCCTAAGTCATATCCTTCTCAACCCCTTGTCTAGAACCCACGACAACTCCCGAATATGTCTCGGTACCTGCTGATTCCATAGACAGTACCGCATTTTCCGCTGTCAAAAAGACATTTGTTGCATTTCGCAATTTTCCGCTCGACTCGTACACCTGCTATAACAATTTCAAACCCGGTCCAGATATAACGACGTTGGGTAGCAAAAACGTCTATGCAAAACGTGGGACCACATGGTTGTTCCTCCGTATGTCTCGGTACATCGTTGAATCATCGGCACTGGCTACATGACAAACCCTTGAGTCTTGACGGAAGATTCTACGGTCTCGAATGTGAATTGTTGCACCTCGCAGTTTTATCTCTTGAGTCGTACACCTTCTTTGAGGCTGAAAATAGTAGCATCCAAATCCATTGAATAAGCCATTAGTTGTAGTTGTTTTGTGATTCTTGAGCTGGTATGACATTGGCATTAACACTACCGACATAACAACCCTTCAATAGCCTCAAACCCTCTTACAATAAATCTCGTTGCACTTCGCAATTTTTCACCTTGAGTCGTACAGAATGCCCTCTCCAAGAGACTGAGTCAGGATTCATCCAAATACCAGAGTGGTAAGAGTCATAATCCAGAGATATTGAAACTGGATTCATCTCATCTCGACTCATGTCATGTCATGTCCGTCATCCCTCCCGTGCGGACCTGTCTCCGTCCCGAACCTTTTCCCTCCCTTCCCAGCCCGCAAGTTCAAGCCCCACCTGCCAAATCTGCATCTTGGGGTGCGAATCGATAGGTATCCGAGGCTGAACGGCTCAGGGCAAGTCGACATCAAACTCTTAATTCCAGATTCTAGACTTCCAAGGTTGGATATCAACAGCCTTATGGAAGTATGACAAGGTACATATCATGAGTTTAAAATCAGAAAGGGGTTTTGTTGCACGTCGAGTTTCCAGGTCTCGACTCGTGTGTGGTATGGACTTCGTTCGGTCTTTAGAACATTTCCGAAGGGGTTTGACGAGGGTTGTTTTCTGTTTTTTGTTTGAGTCAGAAATCTTGGAGGGCTTGGAAGCTGTTAATGGGAATTTGGATATTGGTGGGAAAACACTTCTTGTTTCCTCTTGTTGGGAGACAGACGTTCAGGTGAAAGAAGGGCTCCGTGATAACGAGGAGTTTACGAGAGACTTTGAAAGTTTAGTTTTGGTTGAGGTCTTCTATCTAAAATCAACATACAGGATAAACCCTCGAGTCAGAACTCTAACGTCCACCATCCAACCTTCCTCCATCACAACCTCCAGATTTCCACCAAGTCCTCTCAACTTTCAGCGGAAAACATACCAACAATTTATTGTTGCAAATCGCACATCTCAACTTGACTCGAAAAGCATTCCCAACATCTGCCCATTTCCACCAGACAAGCAAAATCTAGGACATCCTGGAGCATTTGAGTCATGAAGAAGTCGGCTGATTCCGAAAACTCCAAGCCTTTTCCAACGAAACCCCCAAGGAATCCTCAATGTTCTAGAACATCTTGCGCGTTTACTCAAGCAACCAAAGATCTTTTTCAAGAACATTTTTCTTCAAAGCGTGACGGGAGAGAGAAACATACTTTTGTTGCAGGTCGCAATTCGCCGGCTGTTGTGCCGGGTCGCTAGGGGATGCCTTCCGGTAGGTGCGTGTTCATGCTGTCACGTTGGAGTATTTTTCTTTTGAACGTCCAATTAGGGTTGGATTTCAACGGACTACAGTTGACAGAAAAAAGGAAAAAGAGATCAACTGCCCAAATCAACCTCTCGAAAAGAGGAATCCTGCAAAAACTCGGAGTCCTTCGTCAAATCATCGGGTCTCCATCACAAAATATCAGATGATGACTCGCGTATCCCACCGCAAACCCATACAATACCCCATAAAGCAACTTTGGAATCTGACAACAAACCCATCATGAACTCGAGTCGTGTTCTCCAATAATCCATCCCGATTTATATCCGGCAAGCTCGGCCGAAGATACTTCGAAGCCAAAAAAATCCCCATGAGCTGGTGATCTGCTCCCGAGAGACAACCGAGAAAGGGAGAGGTGACCCCCACATACGGCGCCGCATCACGACTCGCTGTTAGTCTGACACCGTGACACGACGTGACAGCTGGCTCAGGTACGGTACCGATCTTTACGCCGCCTACGTGCTTGACTCGAATGTTAGAATCGCGATTTGCAACAAAAGATTATCCCTGGGGGTAATGGGGCTGATATTGTCCTTTTTTTCTTCCTTTTCTTTTTATGGCGGCGGCTGAGCCGTGGGAGAAGGGGAAGGGGGCAGGTGGGATCCCTGGGTTGTTGTGAGATGTGGGAGGTGAGGTGATGTTCGTGGGGCCCTCTTGAATGCGGATGTGGATGCGAGTTGGCAGGTGCTCATCAGTCTCAAAGATTTTGATGACTCGCTGATAATAATATGCTGAAAGTAAAATCAAATCGGTTTGAGTGGTTTCTGCTTTTCGAGGTTGTCAGTTTTTTATGCATCACTTTTCTACTTGTTGGGGTTGGGTTGTTGAGGTCTTTGATAGAGTCCTCGCTTACTGACCTCCACCAGCGTTCGACAAATGGCACTCGATTTCATAGATTCCATGATTCCATTCCATATGGGATATTTCCAGACCTCCTTATAAATGGAACACTTATTTCTATTGAATAAGCTCTGGAATTCCATCGAGTTATGGAATTCTAGAACGTGTAACGAGCTAATAGCTTATTCGTAATACTGTTCACTGTCTCTCGGCGCTAAGTAAAATAGAGGATTTCTATTAGTCTTCGGACCGGTGAAACTTTACTACGGGTCATGTGAATTTGTTTCATGGCATGCCATGGAACTACCCTATACTATAGTAAATCGTCCTTAGAGGAAATGCTAGGGTGTAAGGGTAGAGTAGTAGAAGCTAGCAAGTCGGTCTAAGACTATAATCTCGGGCTATTTAGATAATAGCTTTCTACGGACCCCTAGAGAGAAACGGCACTAGACAGTTTATCTTAATCTTCTACGTATAAGAAGAAGGACTTCTAGCTAGTAGAAGCCTCCGGATTACATTATTTCGTACTATTCCGTACTCTACCCTTACACCCTAGTATTTCCTCTAAGGACGATTTACCACGGTATAGAATAGTATATTCCATAGGGGAGGGTCTGGTATAGAACGGAATTCCAGCTGCCGAACGCTGACCTCCACTTTGATGAAAAGTATAGGTATATATTCCTGAAATGAAGCAAGGTACAAAGAGCTCGGCAATATCTGCAACAACGTAAGAACATAATAGAGTATCTTCAGTTTTCCTTCTACCTCCATGTAATTTCTTCAATTAACAAATAGCAATGGTACGTTTTCATCCCAACGCTCGTTAGACGGAACCATATCCCATGGAATACTAGGTAGATTATTCGATATAGAATACCCCTAGAGCACCTTTGAAATACAATGGAATACTTCCATCTAGTCTGGAACCCAGAGGCTTTTCTAATTAACTAAAGGATGTATTTTACATATCGAGGGTGACTAAGCAAGCTTGCATATATAGCTTGATCCATTCGATCACTTGTCTATAACAACAACCTACAATTAGTAAGGTTATAATACGCTTATAAGAGGCCTTTCTTCTCGGCAGAAGGAATAATATTCCATGGAATACTAGGTAGAATAGATTATATACCATATAGGACACTAAGAATCTATAAAGTAGAAAGGAATACTTCTATTAAGTAGTCTCTAGAATTCCCTATATATACTTTTCTAACTAAATAAAGTATAGGAAGTAAAGGAAATTTTAAAGTAAATAAAATAGATATACTTATAATAAAGAGAACTAAGTAAATAGGAATACTTATACCTTAATTAACTATAAAAGTATAAATAAACTACTAGATAATAAGACCCTATACTATAATATTTATAGTCTAGGGTAGTAATAGTAAGCTTTACGTAATATATCTTAATTAGGATACTACGATATAAGTAATCTAATGCTAAATAAGAACTTACTTCTAATTACTCTAATCGGAGTAACCCTTTTCTATATTACTATATATAATAACTTCTATCTAGAAATCCTAGAAATAAGAAATTCAAGAAATAAGAGGGTCTAGAATTAAATAATTCTACTAATTATTTAAATAAAATAGAATTACTCTAGAAAAGGGATATCTAGAATAGAATAAAAAGATATTTTCCTTACTAATTTAATCTAATTATTATCTACTCTACGTACTTATAATATCTAGAATTATCCTAGTTCCTTTAATATAAATAAAAAATAATATTCTCTATAATACTATACTAAAACACCCTAGATATAATCCCTAGTACCTCTATATCTCCTATATTTTCTCTTTCCCCGTTATCCCTTCTTCCCCACTCTATCTCCTCTCTTACCTAATCTTATAATCCTTACTCCTAATCTAGATCCTCTACTAGTACCCCTTCTCTAATTCTTCTCCATTTATATATAACCTCTATTTCCCTATTCCTTTCCTTTAACTTCTTAAACGTTACTGAGTCTTTTCTTTCCTATACCCTTTATTTATACCTATTATATACCTCTTATAATTAATCACCACTCTCCTCTTTTTTATACTCGAGTAATCTATTAACTTATATATCTATACTATAACTCTATATAGTAAGTCTACGTCTCCCTCTCCCCCTTCCTCCTTCCCTATCCTAGGTAATCCCTCTCCCCTCT
The DNA here is from genome assembly GCA_900536445.1 of Hymenoscyphus occultus. Taxonomy (NCBI): domain Eukaryota; kingdom Fungi; phylum Ascomycota; class Leotiomycetes; order Helotiales; family Helotiaceae; genus Hymenoscyphus; species Hymenoscyphus occultus. The sequence goes on from UNPT01000478.1 coordinate 22,196, forward strand.
TCTCTTATTCTCCCCTCATTCTTCCCCGGAAAGAAAAAAAAGCTATTATCACTTACCTAACCTTACCCCTCGTCTAACTCTACTACCCATCACCCATCATTCCATTCCATTCCATCTCCCTCTTACACTACTTACCCATACCCATATCCATCACCTATCACTTATCACTCACACCTCCACCTCAACCAACTCACCTATCTCCTCTCACCCATCACCCATCACCCGTACCCCAAATCCCAACCCCCATCACCTACACCCCAATCCCATATCTCACCTCTCACCACTTACTACTACCACTACCACTTACCCATACCAAAACACATACCCCCCCTCCCACTACACCATCAAACCATCAACCCCCACCAACATCGCCACCAAACTCCAGAGAAAAAATATAACAGAACCATACAAAAAACCCTACTCCCTACTCTATTCGCGATACCCACCTCACGTACTATACCTATACAAGACTACCAGACTACAAGATATAGATGTACCTAGATAGATACCTACGCACAGTAAGTAGGGATTCTCAAGAGAGAACCTGGGGGGGGGTTTGGAGAAAGGGGGAGAATATATTATCTTATCTTAGATACGTATATATACCGTGGAGGTAGGGTAGGTAGATGGTAAGGGAGACTCACCTTTTTCCTCTACCTAAATCACAACCAAACATCTCACCCTCCAGCCCCCCTCACCAAAATCTCACCTAACATCCCACCCCCCCCCCCCCCCCCCCCAAAAAAACCATCATACCTACACTATCCTCTACCTAAATCCCACCTCCACCTCCACCTCCACCTCCACCTACAGGTACCTACCTACCTACACAGTAAACCCCACTCCACTCCCTCCACTCCACTCTACTACAAACACACCCCCAGCCACTATAAAAACATAAAAACCTCTCAAAAGACACGAATAGAAACAGAAATCTTCACGATATCCAATACGATCTTAAGGGATTTAGAATCAAAGGGAAAGGTTCAAAGGGTTATTGTGAGATATTAGTATAGGTATTACGGAAAGTCTACCTAGGTAGGCAGGTGAGTTGATATTTACTTGGATCTTCGGACCTTCGGTTTCGTTACTTCTTTTTGTCTATCGTGAGTCTGATGTAGCGTACCTAGGTACTACGAGGCCACCTCGGCTATATTCTGACAGATACCTTAGCCCCCTCCCTCATCCTCTATCTTCTCTTAGCTATACCTCACTTATATACATCTCACTCACCTTACCTCACACCCCTCACTCAATACTCCCACCTCAAACACTTCAAACACAAACACTTCAAATACACAAACACCCCATCTCACCATCTCACCATTCCCGTCATTCTCACAATCCAGCAATTCAAAATCATAAATTCCATTCATTCATTCATTAATCTAAGGAATCTCCTAAAAAGACCTTTTCTTTTCATGCCTTTCCTTTCCGTCGTACCTACTCACGTAAGAAGAAGAAAAGCCGTAAGAAAAAAAGAGAGTAGCATCGCCGAATAGTGTACTCGAGTAGCAGAAGAGAAGAGAGGCAAAAGAAAAGAGAGAAAAAAAGGAAAAACGTATGAAGGGAAATCGTATCGTCCAATCCAGTCATCAGAAAGAGAAAAGGAAAAGAAGAAGAACGCAACAGCAACAAACAAAAAACAGAAAACGCACGCTTTGCACTCATAATCCACTTGCTTAGCTTAGCTTGGTCCTTGCCTAACGCCTTCCATGCATGCAACATCAAAAGCTGTAAAAGCCAGAAGAAGAAAACCAAAAAAAGGAAATAGCACTCGGGTTATTCTGCCTCTAGTCCTATCCCATCCCACCCCCAAGTTCTTTTTGCGTATACTTTTGAAGGAAAACTTTCAAGTCGGCCCAAAAACCTAATAACCTTCATAACCTGGAGCAGCCATTCCTTGTTGCGGTAACGCATACCCCCTTGGTTGCTGAATTGGCATCTGACCTGGAGTCTGGGGGTGTCTCACTTGTCCTCCCAGATCACCGAACCAAGGATGTTGTAGAGCGTCGTGTGCAGAAATTCGTAATTCCGGTCTCAACTGTAGCATTCTTTGCAAAAGATCGATTCCCGAGGGATCAATTTGTGGGAGGATGACACGCAGGTCTTGTGTAGCGTACATTTGGAAATTTTGTTTGTATTCCGTGTACTGTGAGATTCCTGGCCAAGTACGTTCAGAGGGTGTTCCCATGATTCGGAAGATTCGTACGAGTTGATCTTCGTTGGTGGTACCTGGAAAGAGGGGACGTCCTGTGTACATCTCGGCCATGATACAACCTGCTGACCAAATATCGATGCTTGTGTTGTAGGTTCTACTACCAAGAAGAACGTCTGGAGCTCGGTACCAAAGGGTGACGACTTCGTTGGAAAAAGTGTTAACTGGAATACCAAAAGCTCGAGCGAGACCAAAATCCGCCAGTTTTAATTGACCCTTGGTGTTGATGAGGAGGTTTTGGGGCTTGAGATCTCGGTGAAGAACTCGGTTGGTGTGACAGAAATCGATGCCTTTGAGCAATTGGTACATAAATGACTTGATGGTAATGGGTGGAAGTGCTCCTCGATCGCCTTGTGTATCCATATATTTCTTCAAATCCTTGTCCATGTAATCGAAAACCAGCATGAGTTTATTCTCGGTATGAATGACATCGTGGAGGCTGACGATATTGTCATGTTTCAATTCTTTCATCAAAGAGATTTCTCGAATGGCGGTGGAGGGGGTGCCTTCTTCGGAGTCTAGGTGGATTTCCTTCAAGGCTACGAATTCACCGGTCTGTCGATTTCTTCCTTTGAAAACCTGCGAGATGTCAGTCAGGAAGTTTTGATATGCGAAGGTCGGTTCTAATATATTTGCGCCAAATACGCCAACACCAAATCAAGTAAGTGGCAGAGCTCAACGTACCGTAGCATAGGTTCCCTCACCCAGCTTCTCCAGCTGCTGGAAGGAACTTGGATGTCGTTTGTCCATGGGGACGACTGTGTGCTCGGTATCAAGATCTCGCACACTGATGGTACTGGGAAGTGAGGGGGGTAGTCGTTGGACGGTTGGCGAGGGGGGAAAAGTACGAAAGGGGGGTAGAGGGGAAGGTCGTTGGCGGGTGGTGTAGCGGGGATCAAACAGCAACGAGGCTGGGGTGCAGATGTTGTTAAGGATAGCGAACGCGTCCTTGGACCCGTGAGAGGAAGCCGTGGTGATGGTGGAGCAGGAGCAGGAGGAAGTCGGCTGGAATCCTGCACGACGAGCCTCTGGTGGGGAGGGAGGAAAGGGTGGGAAGGGAGGAAAGGGTGGGATGTATGGGGGAAGTGGTGGTGGTGGTGGTGGTGCTGGTACTGGACTGGTACTGGACTGGTACCTAGACTTGGTATGAGATGAGTATCCGCGATGGTGGATGGTGGATGAATCTGGAGGTACTCGATACCGAGTGAGGGGGGATTTTTCAGGGTAACCGTTGTAATAGGGTTAGGCCGGAGCCTGCTGAGCACAAGGGATCATCTTTTTGTCCCCCCACCAACTTTGGTATTCAGGCTCCTTTTGAAGTCGGTTCAGGGTGCGCATTGGCAGCTGGCCCGCCTGGGGCTGTGAATCAGCGCCTGTGGAGGCAGTGATTGTAGGAGGAAGAGTCACTGGAGGAGGGGGTGGTATCGGTATTAATCACCCCTCAGGGTCTACCTCAAGGTTCAGGCTTGTGGTCCAGGCTTCAGGGTGCTCGTATTATTTAACGCCGACGACCCAAGCTCCGATAAGGTGCCGGTGCAGGTGCAGGAGCCGAAGCCGAAGCTCGGCAGGGAGGCTCTCGAGGCGACCGCGGGGTATGCAGCGACTGTCAAGACAACATAGTGCCGTGCATTACTTCATAAAGTGTAGTCAACACCAAACAACTCCATCGTGGTCTGATTTTCCCATACCGCTCTGCTCAGGGTATGTGGTACTTGCTACACCATCATCTTTTGCAGGTAGACAGAAACACGATCCTCACCTTCAACCATGCGACCACTTCTGGGCGAAGATGCCTTCGCCGATAACGATACCACTCCACTGGCTTCGCGCAGCCAGCCACCACAGATGAGCTACTTTATTGCAGATGAGAAGACCGTAGAGTCCTCGAATTCGCCTTCACCGCCACCGATGATATCCAAGCATCGAGATGCGGCAAAGAACCACAGCAGCAACAGCACGTATGGTGTGGAAAGTCTTGAAACAACGATAAGCTCCCTCGCATCAGCATCAACAACCTCATCCCACGAGAGCGACGACCAAGAAGACGAGATCAGATTCCGCCAGGCTCGCAAGAAATGGAAGGAGGATTTGCCATCGCATGTCTCCAAAAACTCCGATGACGATTTCCATTTCTCGGATTCCTTCAAATCTTCCGCAGAGATGAGTCGAAATGTATCTCCCTCCCATGGACGCCGTCTTTCTCAATCTACACTATCCAGACCATACACTCCTCTTTCCCTCGGGTCACCTGCTCCCCCTTCACTTCTCAGCTGCCCACATTCACCCGGAAACTCGGAAGATGGTTCATACATGGATGATTTGGCAAGTCAGGCAGTAGCTTCCAGTGGCGACGAGGAACAAGAGGTGGGATCGGGATTGATGGATAGTGGAAGTGCACCTCAACTTGTGATGCCGAGCATCAAGATGCCTAGCAGAAGACCATTTACAGAAAAGGGAAAACTTATGGGCAAAGTCAAGATTCTGATTGCTGGTGATTCTGGTATGTTTATTCCTCTGCAAGTCGAGATAAGACCCAATTAACAAAGTTTAGGAGTCGGAAAAACCTCCTTGATCAAAGCCATCGTTCAGACTTGCGAAGATATCGTTCATGTTGATCCCATATCCTCCACTCCTATATCCATCCCCGAATCACATCGAAAGGCTTCTAGAACCAAGTCCAAAAATGGAGCTACCGATTTACAAACAACTGCACAGATCACGGAAGTTTATGCAAGCACAAGACCTTATCCGTCATGGTGGTCTGATTTGGAGGATAGCAAAGTTTTGAAGAGAAGAAAGAGTTTAGGGGATTCGATATTGGAGAGAAATTTGTGTTTTGTTGATACTCCTGGCTACAGCAACAAGACCTCGGTAAGTGATGCTAACGTCCAGAAGCTGCCTAGGCATCTCCCGCTAACGATATTTAGTCTATGGAATGTATAGACCCAGTCATCGAATATATCGAATCACATTTACGAAAAGCCACATCCCTCGACCATATGAGTGATAACGACATGATTAGCATGCTAGGTGGAAATGGAGGTTCACAAGTAGATTTGGTTTTATATGTCATTAAGAATAGTACGTTTTGGGAGATTATGAGATACGCCCCATTCTAATTCATCTTTAGAAGTCAAACCTGTCGACCTCGAATATTTACGCCGTCTTTCACAACTTACAAATGTCACCCCACTCATTGCCCATGCAGATAATTCAGGCTCGGCGGGTATATCATCTTTGAAAAGTCAGATCAGTTCTTCCTTGGACGAAGCAAATATTCGCTCATTTCAATTTGCTACGTCCCCGGAGGAGCTTTCTTCTCGAGCTAAAGCTCCTTGGGCTATCTCTACAACTTCCTCTGAAGATCACGAAAACATGGACGCAAGTCTTCTCATGTCCCCCAACTACATTTCTCCATTGGTAGAATCAGAATTGCCAGACTTGGTTTCTCAGCTTTTCGACCCATCAAGTATTTCATGGCTTCGTCATTCTGCTGCCAAGAAGTTTGTGGAATGGCGTGAGTCTACTGCACCACGCACAAGACCTCAATTACTTTACCAACCACTTCGACTACCTTCTACATCTTCTTCTCAGATTCTTACTTCACCAGTTGGAGCAACGACTTCTTATGCATTGGCGAGAATAACTGATCACACCCAGAGAGAGGAAAAGATTGCCCAAGTACGACTTGCAAATTGGGCCGCAGATTTGCAGAGAAGTATTAGGAACGAACGAGCACGTTACGACCAACTTGCCCGTAGTGAAAGAGCCATCTGGCTTACCGAAAGACTTGGGGAATGTGTTCAGGATGGTACCATTATTCCTCTTTCTGAAGCACGCAAGAATAATGATAATTTTTCATCTGTCCTTGTCAGGTCGGATTATTCCAGAAAGGAACGCGAGATGGGTGGGATTGACAGACATGACCCACTTGGACTTCTACAGCTAAACGCTGATGTAAAAAGAAAGGCTTTAGCGGCAGTCAAACTTCTTAGTGGTGTGGGTGTGTTGGGTGGTCTTGCATTTTGGGTTGTTCGTACATTCCAAGGTACAGAAAGCCATGCTATTATTCAGGGTCTGGGTGTGAGGGAGTGGGCCGAATTGAGTTTGGCGCATCGCTGAATGAATGACTGGATAAGTATATCATGAGAAGGCGTTTTGATGTTTTGTTTCGATATGATATTACGCACGTAGATGGGTTTGGCAGCAAGGAATTTTGGGGATTTGGTGTTTGGCGATACTTTTTTCTTCTTCTTCTCTCTTTTACCTCCTTTTCTTTTCTTTTCTTTTCTTTTTTGTGCGTTGCATTTGAGTGCAGTTGGTCATTTACGGACTTATCACGGGTGGATGGTGGTTGCATGTGTAGGATATGAGGAAGTGGTTAGCACAGAGGGGATGAATGGACGAATGGATGATTCGATTCATGGCATGTTACGTGGTTGGGTATTGCTTTCCTTTCCTTTTTTTTTTTTTTTTTGCTTGGTTGGTCGGTGGATAGTTAGCTCTTCTTCTTCGTCTTTGAGACTCGGCCCCCGATTTCTACATAGTCTGATGGGAGTGAGCGGTTGGGGTTGGGGTTGGGGAGGCAGATGTGTAATGTGCGAGATGGGGGTTAGAAGGGGAGGGATTAATGATATAGGAGAAGAATAGGAGAAGTTAGGATCAGAGAAATGACACTCGTTTACTTGTATCTTGTGCACAGGATTGATGTTTGGGTTGTGTTTGGGATGCTGTGAGGGTTGTGGTGAGGATGTGATGAGTGTGTTGAGGGTTTACCCCGATTGTATGTGCTGTATGAGTACATGAATTCTCCTAGGTAGCAGACGACATGACTATTACGTACGGGAATTAGGCAGTTGACAGGAAGGTTTCTCCTCTTCTTCTCTTTTAGAGGGGTATTGCGAAAAGTCCCTAAGGAAATTCAACAGGTTCTCAGGGAAAGGAAGGGGCTTATAATATACTTAAGAGTTTTCGTACAGTAGCTTGAAAGACACAGCTAGTTTCAAAACTCCTCCTCCTTTCCTTTTTGAAGTTCATACGGAGGAAAGATGTTTTTTGGGGATGGTAGATGATGGATTCTATGTACAATCAGGTCCGTGTACTGACGGTCACATGACCTTTTCGACACCTACATATTAAAACTACTATTACTTTACTAAAACATATGTAAATAGATCAGAAATAGGCTTAATTAATAGCTAATTAGTACTTGGTTGTCCTACCTTTGTTCTTAAGGTATACGGCGTACTTAGCTAGTATATTATTATATAGCTTAAGAAGTAAATCTTTAAATATTTATATTTATATTTAAATAAGAGCGTACTATATATCCTTTATATTCCTAACCTTATACTTCCTCTTAGAGATAAAGTTTTTAACCTACTTCTATAAGTTCTTAATAGGGTTAATATCGGGTAATTATAGTAGTTATTTTATCTAGTTAATCCCTTTATTAGCTAAATAGTTCTTAATAATATTAACTATATACTATAGTACGTTATTCTCTTATATTACTACCTCCGGCCTATATTTAGTAACTATTCTATTATAGAATAAAATAAAGAGCCTTTAGAGTATAAACTTATATCGCTTAGCTATTATATTCTAACCTTCTAGTAGTATATATAGAAGTTCTATTTTATTACTATAAAAATAACTCTAATATTCTATACTTATTCGACTACTTTTAAAAGTAGGTTATAGGTTCTTATTACTATACTCCTTCTCTCTCCTAGGGCCCCTAGTTACCTAAAATATAGTACTATTATCTCTGATTTTAATTATAAACTTATTATTATAGTAGATCTTCTAAGAGTCTCTTTTAATAGTCTTTTCGTACTTTATAAAGGTTTAACGCTTCTTTTTATAAAGGGGGCTAAGGAAAGGCTTTTTATAAAGCTAGCGCTTAGCTTTATTATACTTTTTAAGGATATTAGAGATAGTATAGTAGTTTAGATACTTACTAGATTTAAAAGATATAACTAATACTTTTAAGGTTATTCTTATATTAATATATACTATATATATAAGCTTTTATTTAGCGCGCGAGTTTAATTTTAGCTTAGTACCCCTTCTAGATCCCTTAATAAAGGCTAAGTTAAGGTTCTTTTATTATCTTTTAATAAAACTAGAGTAGATAATATAGGGTATTTCTATTTTATAGTAGATTTCGAACGAATTATTACCTTTTTTATATAAGGTCTAAATACGAGTCTATTATCTTATATTAAGCTCTTTTCGAGTAGTTAAGTATACCTAGTCTATTATAGTTATTATTATATATAAAAAATATAAAGGAACAAAGTTTTTATTTGTAACAGACGTGCTTCTAGACAGTCGGAACAAACAACACTCTATTCTTAGGACAAAAGACGAGGAGAGAAGGAGAGCTCGAGAGAGCTGGGAACTAAATACAGGTCGCGCACGCTAGTACTAGCGCGCCTCGCTAAGCGAGCATGTGACATCCAGCCCTCGTGACCATAACCGTCACATTATTAGACTTTTAAGTATATAGAATAAGGTAGTTAACCTTTATCTTACTAAGCGAAAAGTAAGTATAAGTACTATAACCTAATTATATAATAGCTTATAGGGAATAATAAATAAAAAGAGATAATAATAAGATTCTTTCTAAATACTTATACTTAAAGAGTTATTTATCTTTAGACTTCTACTTAAAAGTATAACTAATATATATTAGAGTACTATTTATAACCTAGCTAATAGACTCTACTATAACTATAACTAAACTATAACTAAGTCTAATACTTTCTACGCTACTCTTAATATTCAATATTTACTTTCTTTAATTTTTATAATATACCTTTTTATTTTAATAACTTAAAAGCTTTACGGCCCTAGGAAATAAATATATATAAGTATACTACTTTTTCCTAACCTACTTACCGGCGATCTAGACAAAGCTTTTTACGTTATAACCTTTACGTACCTACTAAGTTCTAAACCTCTATACGCTACTTAAAACGAATACGGGTTTATAGGTCTAGTAAGAACTAGGCCTTATATATAGAATAGACTAGTAAGTTAAAGAAGTCTACGCTAGTATTAAGAACTTACTTACTATTACTATTACTTTAACTACCGAGCTCTTAGTAATTAAAACCGTAAGCGCGTATATAGTTTATAAATCTACCTAATTTATAGATCGAGTATTTATCCCTAGGGTTTAGATATAAGCTAAGTATAAAGGGGTTTAGACTACGATTAAGGAAAGGATTATAACTAGTTTAGGGCGGCAGGGAATATAGTTAATTATTAATTTTATAAGGGAGGTAGGTATAATAAAGTTTAGAAGAGTAGGTTTTAAGGTACTAGGGGGAGAGGTAGGGTAAATAAGGGTTTAGAGAGGGTATTAAATCCGGGTATAGTTATAGTAAGAAGGAAGGGGGTAGGGTTTACTAAGAGAGTTTAAGGGGAGTTAGAAGGGTATATTAAGGTTTATTATTATTATTATTTTATCTTTTGTTTAGTTTAAAGGAAGGAAAGGACTATTTAAGGGGTAAGATAATAGGTTAACTAGAGGTCTTTAGGGTAATTAGTATTATAATAAGGTTTCTAGGAAAAATAAAGTACTAGAAGATTTTATATAAGGGTAGGTTATAAAGTTATAGAAAGCGAAGGTAATTAATTAGTTACTTATAAGAATATTTAAAAGAAAAGAATATTCTTTTATTTAAATAATATAAAGTATAACTTTAAGCTAAAGTTTTAATAGTTTATTCCGCTTATAGAAAATTAAGGTTAGGTTATTATAAAGTTCTTATTAATATATTAAAAGTAAACTATATAAGTAGTTCGCTAAGATAAAAGATTATAATTCGAGATACTTAAGTACTTATTATACGAAGAGTTAACCTATATTATAACAGAAGAGAAATAAGTAGATTAGAAATCGTTTATTCGGTTTATATATATATAGTAGAGGAAAAGATAGCGTAGAAATAAACTACTTAATAACTCGAGAACTACTTTAAAGTTAAGTTAAATTAAGTATAAGTAGGTAGTTTAATTAAGTTAAAAAATTTTAACTACTTAAATAGTTTAGTAGAAATAGTAAATAATAACTAAATTATAAAATAATTATCCTTAGATATAAGGGCTTTTATTATTTTAAATAGTTATTCGCTAGAAATACTTATTACTAGAATTAGTAAATAATTTACTCCCTTACTAATATAAATAGGTAATATAGAATAGAATAAGTATTGTCACGGAGTTGGAGGGACTAGGGTCAGATCACGTGTAGCACGTCACGTGCGTGCTACGAGGAATCCTGTATATAAGCTCTTGTTCCTCTGGAACTCTCTTCTCTCCTTACTTAGTTGTTCGCTCTTTATAGCAGTGTTCGGTTTGACTCAGTATTCATCACAGCAAGCAGTGGTTTACTCCACACGTTCACATTATAACTAAGTCACTTCTTCGCCTGGGAAGGCCTGTTATAATATCCCACTTTGTTTATTTGTTTTTGGCTAACGATACTCGACTCGACGGATTTCCGACTCGACATCATCCTCAGTAACACTACGTTATACATCACTGAACGCAGTGTGCGTTATATGTCCCTGAACGATGGTATCACCAACTCCCCCCAACGCTCGCGGAAGACGTACTAACAGAGGTAGAGGTCGAGTCGGAGCCTCCCCTACTCACACGCCTGTACAAACCGCTGGAGCCTCTAACACTGTCCAACAGACAGACGACGATTCTCTTCTTGAAGACCAGTTTCAAGAGCGGCAGAGGACCGTCAGCTCTTCTCTTACCCCGGTACCTATTACGCCTACGCAGTACGACCAGATTATGGCAAGACTCAATTCGCTTAGCCAGGAAAACGCTCAACTACGCATAGCTGTCCAGACGCGGAAAACGACCTCTCCAGATGACCCTATTCCTACTACTGAAAAGGGAAAAGCTACTGCCGGACGTCAGTAGCATAGCACGCTCCGACAGACTAAGTCACCATCCTTTTTAGGCTCTACTAGTCGGAAGCCAAAGCTAAGCGCCAAAGTCAAGGACGTTCCTCTACTCGATGATGGTATTAGCCCGTCCCTCCTCTAATAGCAGGTCCTACTCAAGAGCAAGCTTCTCGCAAACGTAGACCACTTTGTATCCGAGTCAGAGAAAATAACCCACGTGTTCGCTTGTACGACTGGCAAGGCAGCTACCTTGCTTGAGACAGCTATGGCTGCAGAAGACGACCCAGAAGACGCTTTCCCGGACTAGGAATCTATAGTCGAGTACCTAGTTTCTAGCCTCCGGAACCCCCACGAACGAGCCGATGCAAGAGAGGCATATAAAGCTCTTACCATGGGATCAGACGAGTCGTTTTTCGACTTTAAACTTAAGTTCTTACAGTACGCTACCAAAGGTAGGATCGCTAAGTCAGAATGGAAGGACGACATGTACGATAAGCTAGTATAGCCCCTATAGGACGAGATACGTGTCGAGGTCCAAAAGATCAAGGACTTTAATGAGTTCGCTGACCTTACCTCGGGAACTAACGCAAGGCTTAAACGTAACAGAGCTCGGAATCCTATCCTAAAGAGGATAGTGCGTACAACTCCGCTAGTTAGGGACGTTGCGGTCCCCACTGTGCCCCGCTATTCAACTCCCTTGCCGCAAACTAGAGTTAATACGACCTTAGCTTTGCTATCCCACTTAACGACCCCGCCTACAAAGCGGATAGCGGAACGACGCGAGACTACGGTCCCCTAGCCTGAGCTCACATGCTATAACTGTAGAAAATCAGGTCACATTCGCCCGGATTGCCCTTATCCTAAGCGAGACGCAAGCCTGAATGAGATTGTTGAGCAGGAAGATAGCGAGCAAGGAGAAGACGAAGGACTGTCGGGAAATGGAAGCGCCTAAGAGAAGACTCCTTCTTAGGCGAGTTAGTTGATCTAGCGAAGCTAGATCTATAATAGTTAATGGGTAGAAAGTATATAACTGTTACGTATACTTTATTAATGAATAGATACGCATTGTCTTTGTAAACACTTATTGACTCTAGAGCAAATAGGTTCGCTTTTATTGACTAAACCATAGCCGTCGACTGGGCTAAATTCCTAGGAATTAAAGCTCAGCGACTACCACGCCCGATCCCTGTCTTAGGGTATAACGGACAAAGCGGAGCAAGCATCTCCTACATCCTTCGCCTACACCTTACTATCGATGGACGACGACAGTTGAACCTTCCGTTCCTGATCACCCCCTTAGGCTCTTATTAAGTGATCCTTGGACGCAAATGGCTTAAGTACTCTAGAGTCTCAGTCGACTGTAGTACTAGACGCTTGACTTGGCCCCCAGAGTACTATGTGACGACCCCCTGGCTATAGAACGAGACAATCATCCCGCAGTCGGCTATTGTACCTAAACAGCCGGTACCGTGCTACCAAGCTAATATAGCCAGGAGAGACAAGGCTATGCTAAAAGAAGAGAAACGATATAAGGACGGACGAGTTTTAGTCTCTACTATCGCTGTACCGCCTTCGCTAGTACCGCCTTCGCTTAAGCCCCTATCGAAACCACTGTCGAATACAGTACTCGACATTCACTTAATCTCTGGGCATGCGATGTACCTAAATTGCAAATAAGCAAGTAACGAGCTCTTCTCTACAAGCCTATACAAGCTTAAGCGTGTTATTAATCAGAAGACTATACCGCTAAGGCCTGTACTCGACACTGTACTTGTAGTTGTAGAAGAAGATCTGTCCTAACTGCTGGCTATATATAAGTAATTCGTAGATGTGTTCTTAAAGTTAGTATCCGACCAGCTTCCGCCACACCGGCCTTACGACCACAAAATCGCCCTAGAAGCTAACGAAAAGCAGCTCTTATATAGCCCGCTATACAAAATGAGTGTTCAGGAACTAGAAGCGACGAAGCAGTACCTGCTTAAAAACCTAGACAAGGGTTTTATCGAAGCTAGCCAAGCCCCGTTTGCGGCTCTAGTCCTCTTTGTTAAGAAACCGAATAGCGGCCTACGATTTTGTATCGACTATCGTAAGCTAAACGCTTTGAGCTATAAGGACAGATATCCCCTGCCGTTAATAGACAAGACCTTGGCCCGAATCTCTAGAGCAAAGATCTTTACGAAGCTCGACATCCGCTAGGCATTCCACCGTATACGAATGGACCCTA